>RJWH01005065.1:0-86525 GCA_004363575.1 Solenodon paradoxus | reverse complement strand
GGGGGGGGGGGGGAGAAGAGGACTTCCAACAAAGAATATTCTAAGCTTGAATTGAATTGAAGAAGTGATAAAGAGCTTTAGAAACAAACAAAAGCCAAAGGAATTTATCAGAACTAAACTTCAGTTGAAAGAAAATACTAAAGGGATTTCTATGAAATGACTGAAACTCCACTGAGAGAAGCAGCAGCAAGACACCAGTAATATAAAACATAAGCGAGAAGAGTAAAAATGTGCACTGGTAGAATGAGCTTGAGGTTAACTTGCTTTCAGTCTAAAAGAGGGTATAGGGGAAAACACATGTGAGAATGACTATTAATCAAATAGACAAACAGGAAACTTATGTACTCTTAGTGGGAGTATTAGTTGGTGTTAACCATTATGGAGAGTAGTGTAAATAGTGCCCAAAAAGATGAACACAGAAATTTTGTTAATTCTTCTGTGTGCCTAAAAACACTAATTTGAAGACAGATGGTCAAGTTTATGGTGGCATTATTTACAACAGCCAAGAACTGGAAACAACCTAAGTGGCCATGGGCAGATGAATGGATAGAGAAGATGCAGTCTTTATTACACAATGGACTACACTACTTGGGTATTAAAAGAAAATGAAACCTTGCTAACGGTGAACACAGTAACACAATTTGTATGTGTCTATATAGTTATAATGCAATGTTCCTTTGAATAAAATAAAAGGAAGTGTATATACAACACAGCTCAGATAAATTCTGGTAACTAAACTAAATGAAAGATACCAGTTAATACTGGCCACAAATTTACATAAAATGTACAGAATAGGAAACTTCACCAAAACACAGCAGAACATGACTAAAGAAAGAGGAGTCATTGTGAATGAAATTTTGTTTTAAACTAAGAAAAATATTTGAAACTAAATAACAGTAGTGGTAGCGTAATTACACAGATACAAAACATACTAAAATGTATACTTTTAATAAAGTGCAAATATAGGTTGCACACATTTTCATTTCCTTTCTACCTCTGTTATACCAAAATGAATTTTAACGTATATTCAAAAGATGTCATGATACTAAGATTCATCCATTTGCTGAGTTACCATAGTGTATTAATATTCACTATCATATAACATTCCCATATTAGAACATAAATGCTCTTCATTTATCCATTAACAACAGATATTTGAGTTGTTTGCACTTTGGGGATAAAACAAACCATTCTGCTATAGACATCAATGAATATATATACTGATTACAAATGTTAAGTTTTTCCAGGGTGCATATTTTGAAGTACAATGCTTGTGCAACAGCATAGACAATAGTCTACATTTTAAGAGGCAAAGCCAAACTGTTTGCTCATGCGGTTGTATAAACTAAAATTACAGCAGCAAAGCACACATTATTTTTTTTTTTTAATTTTGTGATTCTAAAGCTTAAGGATAGTGGAATATTTATTCATGAATAATGATGTATTTTAATGCTATTAATTCAGAAATTCTCCCACAAATCTTAATACAAAGACTTTTTACTTAAAGTGCCCAATTACATCAATCAAACATGATATTAGAGATTCTCAGCTACCTTCTGAATTTCATTTCCACATGCCTATATTACCCCACAACTGCATTTTAAATTGTCTTTATATTTGTTCTATCACTTGTCATTCTAACAAACAAAATTTCCAACATTCCTACACTTTTTTTCTTTAACTTTAAAGCTGCATGAAAACAGCGAGATCAAATGAAATAACCTGAAATGTAGAAGAGTGTGGTTCTGTATCTGTAATGGAAACGATCACTCTAATAAAAAGTGCTAACTTCTGAATGGAATAAGCAACAAGAAACGATTATTCACATTGCTTGAGGAAATTTCTTAGGAAGTATACAAGCTAAACACAAAATAGACAATTAATTTACTTAAAAAAAAAAATGGTACTTTACTACATGAACGACTACCTTAAAACAATCAAAAAGATGATCAAGTTGCTCAGGAGAAAAATCCCAAGCCAATTTTGCCAGCAGATCATGCACATTCTTCACAATGGCTTCATGTTTCCCTGCCTGTTGAAAAAACAAATGACATAAATGGAAGTGAGCAAAACACAAACAAAATAACACACACAACATACTTAAATTTACATAGTTAGGAACTACGTACTTCTGTGTTGCCAATCTGCATTAATCAATAAAACACTCCCATTTGCTTTATTTGATGTTATAATGGAATTCTCAAAAATTTAAATGCTCTACAATAGCTTTACTCATTTTCTCTGTATACATGATAGCATATTTTAAGAGTTCTTAAGAAAGCTTATTACATACTAGAATATTAAACTTTATTATACAATACTTACTAATTTTAAATACTTAAAATGGAAAGAAAATAAGGCAAAAGAGTGAAAAGTTTTAAGCAAGATTATTGTTGGTTTTCGCTAAAAAACAAAACAAAACAACACAACAGGCTTTGTAGTCTAAAACATAAAACATATATATATATATATATATGTATATATACATACACACACACACATATATATATAGCTCCATTAAAAAGGGTTGTGATTAAGAAATTATACATTATTTCTGAAACCAAAGATCATTTTTCATTATGAAAAGCTAAAATTCTCTGACTAATCCTAAATTTTTACAAGTAAAACAATGTTATTCTTGTGACATTTGATTTTTCTTGTAATTCAGAAAAAAACATAATTAATGATTGTTATAAATGAACACGACATATAAAACTGATTTATTTATAATTTGCACTTGGTAGCAAAAAGCATCAAAATGGAGGAAACGTGTTTTTTCTAATTTTACAAATATCACTGGTAAACCTTGTATGGTATGCCTGAATAACTCAAACAGCAATAACTATTCTAAAAAAAAGAAGAAAAAGGGAGCAATCACACACCAAGACTTCAAACTATACTAGATTATTTGTCATCAAAACAGTAAGGTTTGGAAATGAAAGCAGAGAAACAGACCAGTAGTATAATACTGAGAGTACAGAAATAAAACCGTATTTAAAATCATAGTTAATCCATGACAAAAAGAGTTGAGACCATCATTTAACAGAGGAAAGAAGTCTCATCAACAAACGATGTTTCCAAATCAGATAACTACATCCAGGGAGAGAGAGGGGGAGAGGGCGAGGGAGAGGGGGAGGGAGAGAGTGGGAGGGGGAGAGACGGAGAGAAGATTTAACTGTTAATTTCCACAGCAAAAAAATTCAAAATGGATTAAAGACTTGGATGTAAGACCTAAAACCATAAAATATCCAGCAATCAACACCCTCCATGACATCAACTTGAAAGAGGACTTTGGGAAGTGACACCTATGGCAAAGGTTAGACCTAAAAGTAAAAGTAAACAATTGAGACTACATAAAACTAAAAAATTTTCAATACAATGACAGAAACTAGCAACTACCACAAAAAAGGAAAAGGGTACTTATCAATTGTACTTCACACCACACAAGCAGTTAATCCCAAAACATATAAAACACTCATATACTTCAACAACTAAAAACACAACTCACTCAAAAAAAAGGGTCTACAATTGCCAGATAAAATGCTCTACATCAGTCATCATTAGAGAAATGCAAATAAAATCCAAAACGAGGTATCACCTCACACTAATGAGAATGGCCTATAGCAAAAAGACTAGAAACTGAAAAGTGCTGGAAGAGATGAGGAGAAAAGGGAACCCTCCTACCCTGTTAGTGGGAAGGTAAATTAGTATAACTTCTTTGGAAAAGGGTATGGAGATTATTTTAAAAAATCAAAAAATGGAACTTCCCTTTGACCCAACAAATCCCCTTCTAGGTGTAGCCAAAGCATACGAAAAACATTAATGAGAAAACGTATTTGCACCTTATGTTAGTAGCAGCATAATTCACAATAGCCAAGAAACGGAAGCAACCTGAAGTCCATCAAAGGATAACTTAGTAGAGAAAATGCATTTAAATGGAATTCTACTCAAGCTTTTTTTTTAAAAAAAAGGTAAAATTGAACTTTTTGCAACAACCTGGGAGGAATAAGTCAGGGAAAAAAAAAAAAAAAAGGAGGTGGTTTCACTCATATGTGGTATATAAGGAAAAAAAAACAAAGGAACTACACCAAAACAAAACTTTCAGGACTCAGAAGAAAGGTGCCAGAGTTGGAGAGTTAACAGGGAAGAGAAACGTAAGGCAGAAGCAGTACAAATGACAGTGGTGAGTGGCTCTAGGACCGGTAGTGGTAGGTGGGAGTACTGTACACACCGACTAAGGTACGAATATACTTTTTTAGAACTTCCATAGTGTTGTAAACTAATGCAATACCACCACCACCACCAAGATTAGTGGCAGAA
Organism: Solenodon paradoxus; assembly: GCA_004363575.1. Lineage (NCBI taxonomy): Eukaryota > Metazoa > Chordata > Mammalia > Eulipotyphla > Solenodontidae > Solenodon > Solenodon paradoxus. Next base: position 82,205 of record RJWH01005065.1, on the reverse strand, counting down.
TTCCGGTACACAGTGTTTAAACTTAGTAAAACGTAAATAATACAAATTCACATTCTGTTAGATAATAACTGTCCTAAGATATTGCTTACGCAAAGATTATCACCTTACATTCTTACCTGTGCTGCCCAAATGTTATCAAGATCCTGTAATGTAAGAGCTTTTTCTTTAATCACAAAACGAAGAATCTTCTCTAGCTTTTCTACATACTGGGGTTGATGAAGACTATCTTGCAGGACTGTGGATAAGATACTGTTCTGCTGTATCCATTCCTACATGCAATACAAATTTTGACTTAATGAAACAAAATAAACAGAAATTTCTAAAGAATTTATTGAGGTGAATTTGATTTACACAATAATATAAGCCCATTCATTGGTTCACCATTCAACAAATACACGTTGATACACACTGCCCACCACGAAATTACCAAAAGTTTGAGACGTGTTTTTAAAAAACGCAATATAATACAGGAATTTGCATGACAGTAGCAAAGCTACAGACTTAGACAACAGTATAAGATAAATAAGTGTACAATAAAATGACTACAATTTTAACACAGTTCTTAAAGTCAGCAGACCCTAAGAAGTCCCAACACAAGGGTTTTCTTTTTTTTTTTTTTAATTCGGCACAAGATGGTGAATGTTAACGTATCACGGTACTCATTTCAGGATCTGTGTAAGTCAAGTCACTATGTGTACACTTTAAATTTATACAGCACTGAATGACAATTATATCTCAATAAGATAAAACAAACTGAAACAGTGGCTGAGAGTTTAAAACAACATTAATGGGGATCCAAAAACCCAAATCACATATACATGCAAAAGGAAACTATGCTAATATAATCTGGTACAAACACTGGTGAACATACATCCTGGCACACACATAATGAGATTCTCCATGGTTTATATTCAGAAATACAGTAGCTATAAGAGCCTATAGTTTAAAGAGAACATGTCAAACTTTGCTTATGTGGCTGTTGTACTAAAACTGAACCAGCAATAAGGCTTATTTCCCTTTTTCCCAGCTGTGGGTCTTGATTCCATTTCCTTGGGTCCCACATGGTCTGAACTACAGCAGCCTCAGGTGCCTGGGCCACCAGTGTGTGTCTACTTAAGTTATTTTTAATAAGCAATTTTATTACTCTAATGTTAATCGTTACTGGACCATTTCATGGACAATGACATACCACTATTCCTGTTTAAGAGGCTATTCTAATGGACAATTATTCAGTGTTACAATTACATAGCATCACACTTTGTATGAATTCCCACATAAGAGTTAAATTTACAAATCATAGCCCAAATGTCATGTGCTTATTGCTGTTTTAATAAAAAACCACATACACAGTTATATATATACATATATGTTATATGTAATATAAATTTTCACACAGACAAATGTTCCGATAAACCTGCTTCACTTCTCAAACTGAGTATAGAGAACAGACAATGTTATACATCAGATTTTTTGGTAAAAATAAAAAATGCCACGGCAATGATAAATGGTTTTGAAACCTTTTGAATACTCTCTTTTTCTTTTTCTGTCAAGAACTGGTAAAAATTCAAGGATTACAGGACCACATTCTGAGTTATTTCTATGCTTCATTTTGCATCCATGAGACTTGGCCTCCAACACTAACCTAAACTTGTCAGGAGGTCATATACTGTTTTCTCAATACCCAAACATACACACCAAGCACATTCTGATCCAATTCCACAATTAAACTATGAAGATTCCTTAATTCTTAAGGTGAAGATGACTCTTCACAGCTATATCACCAATATCCACACACAAGATACACTCACAAAAGAGTATGGAATAACTTATTTGGTCAACAATATGCTATGCATTTCAAGTATAAACTACATATAAATATCTATGATAAAGTTTCCTTTGAACGTCAAGTCATACGAATGTTATTTAACAGTAAATTACTTAAAATCAAGATAAACTAATCCACAGAGATAACACCCATTTTAATCATAATGAATTCTCAAGTCATAACCAAGGCAATTCAGTGACTACATTCTAGACCTAGTTACCTTTTAACTACATCAACGAAAGCCCAAATTTGAACAGGCCCATGAATACATGCACTCAACAATGCCTTGATAAACTTATCAAATCCACAAGGTACTCTATTACTTCAAAATAAATTATGTTACTACTTTTATGGAGATTGTTAAGTAATGAATCAATTTCCCAGTTTCAGAATTTTTATTACCTTTATTTTTTATGCTGCTATTTTTGATTAGTTTATCAATAACTAATTTATTAGATTATTATTACTGCTAATCTAGTTTTCCTTAAGTGGGCTCTTATTCATAAAAGAAGATTCAAGGGGGCTTACTGCCATTCGCTCAGCTGTCAGCCATTCTTCTTCCTCAGGATTACCACGCCGATGAGCATAATATGATACACTAGATAACAGCTTATTAATTTCATTCAGTGCATTCATCTTTCCATTAAAAGAAGAAGTTTGCAACAACCTATAAGAGAAATCTGGATTAAGGAACATTAGAAAAAGACAAGCAAACAATCAACAAGTAGGGAAATAGCTTACCTGAGGATCATTTTTAACCTAAAAATTTCTAGGTTTTTTACAGAGTCCTCTTGCCCTGGGATCTTTGAAGCTAAATTCTTCAAAGACTTAATTATCACTGAAAGGGCATCATTTCTGTTTTCGTTCTTTGCTTCCTTTTTCAGTTCTTCATCAGTTAAATGTTCCAAATACTGTGGAACTATTTCTATAATTGGGATGAAGTATTTTTTTACTGTATGTTGACTGAGAAACTCGTAGCATTGTCCAAATGGTCTGAAAAAAGGAAAACATAAAATCCCAGAATTTTTATTTTCAAGTGTGGCTCTCCAACTATCTTCAATATTGAAAAATTAAGGTTGTTAAGTTTAAAATCAGGTAAATAAGCAAATTTAAATTCAGTAATTTTCAAGACAATAAACCAAGCTTCTTGTAAAAACACAACTTACTTAATAAGGGCTGCAATTATTTGGATATTTAATGCTGATCCAACAATAAAACGATCATGCAAAATCTGGAACCCATTTAATGTGCCAAACTTATTGATGAGATCCACGAGCCAACCCTGCAACAGTCAACGAAAAGAGTTAATTCCTTAGGATAAAAGAAGTTACTATATTTGTATGTACATTTGTATACATCAGAAATACAAAGTTCAATGAAATGAGTCATAAAATTGTCTTTATTGTACTACACTACCTATGGCAACTTAAAACTTTTGCATTACATTCTATTCTTGGTATCCTCTAAAGTCAGAAGCAACACAGGTTGCACCTATCAGTTAGTTCACAGAATCACAACTGGTATTATCTTCATATCCTAAGATGAATAGGAACCAGGCAAGGATTGTGTAGCTAAAACCGTTTTTATATGTAAGAATGTAAGTATAAAATTCCAAAGTATGAAAGAGTGCACAAGACTTTAAGTCTTATTTTTCTAAAAAAAAGCTTTAGAAGAATACGAAAAAGGAACACAGGCCTGATACCGGTCTTAAGCAGAAATAGTGTCTACACACTGAAAAACAGGTGAAAAATACCAAGTCACATGGAAACTGCCATATAATAACAAACTGCTGCTATAGTAATATATTGGTATGCTGTAATTCCAGATTTGATGTGATGAAAGTCTAAATAAAAATTGAAATTCACATTAAAGTTTTATTTCTAAATTAATTCACCATAGTTTTTTTCTTACCTCTTTTTAAGCATACCTTGCTATATTACACCTCAAATACACTACGTAATTACTGCAAACTAGAAGTTTCTACAAGCCTGAATCCACCAAGCCTAATGTGCCATTTTTCCAACAGCACTGGCTCATTTCGTATCTGTCATTTAATTAAGACATGCACATTGTTAAAGACATAATGCTACTGCACACCCTAACAGATTACAGTACTGCGCTAATGACTTTTGTATGCATCACGAAACCAAAATATTTGGATGACTTGCTTTACTACAGTGTATACTACCATCAGGTAGTCTGAAAGGTCTTCCCTTACAAGTCTGGGAGAAAGCAGCTTCTCAAACACCCAATTTAAAACAAAATATCACAGGTATATAAAGAAATAGCCGTGGCCCAAAAAAGTGATCGAAAGAAAATTCTAGAACCCAGTCGTGGAGCAGACAGCAGAATGACTTGAAAAAGAATTTAAAATCCCTTAGATATGCTCAAGGAATGAAGAAAAAAACAACAACAAAGAATTAACAGAAGAAATCAAGAAAGAATACCTGAACAGAACAATACCCATAAGAGCCATAAATTACAAAAATGAACCTAACATACTGTAGATACAAATATATTAACTGAACAAAAATTTCAATAAAGTGTTCAGGAGCAGATTCAAACCAGCAGAAGAAATAAACTAAACTTGAATACAGTCATCTGAAATAATCAAGTTTTACTCTTTTAGAGTAAAAACAGAAATCCACATAAAAGTCAACAGGACTGAAGGGACTTAACGGAACACCGCCAAGTGTTAAAATCTACACATTAAGTAAGGATTAAAAGCAGAGACATTATAAAGAAACTATGGTCTCGAACTTTCCAAATCTGAGGATATATAAGAAGTTCAGAGATCTCGAAGGAGAATAAACCCAAATAATTACACAAAGACCCACTATAATCACACAGTCTGAGGTCAGAGACAAGAAAAAAGGATCTTAAAAGCAGTAAGAGAAATGTCGGTCATTAGGCAGAGGAGATTTTTAGTAACACTGGAAGGAGAAATCCTGCAGGTCAGAAATGATATATTTAATCTGCTGAAATGTTTTAATTTTTAATAACTGACAAACGAGAGCTATATCCAACAAAGTAATTACTCAAAAAATGAGGATGAACAACACATTCCTAGAAACAAGTTGAGAAAGTCTATAAACCGTAGGCCTACCCTGTAATAGATGCTAAATGGAGTCTCTTGCTCAGTGTTACATAAAAGAAGATAAACATAAATACCAGTACTACTGCAATTTTGGCATACAGCTCCATTTTTAACTCTATAGGATTTCAAAGCGAAAATATTAGTGAGACTTGCAGTTCGTGGCATCAATAACAAACCAAGAGATGACCGAACTGTAAAGGAGTAGTGTCTGCAGGCAACTGAAGTCAAGTTGTATCAGGCTATGTAAAATAGAGTTACTATTAATTCTATGCTGTTATATTTACTCTCCCTGGTAACCGGAGAGTATGTATCTACATTAGAAAAAAATAAAAAATAAATAAGTGAGAAAATTATGAATCATGCCAGTACAAAGAAATCAGCTGAACAAGTGGATTTTGGAAAGGAGAAAATGAAACATGCCAAAAAAAAAAAAAAATTGTTATACAGAAGACAAGTAAAGACATGACATGAGTAAATTCTTATCAGTAATAAACACTAAATACAAGTGAGTTAAACTCTTCAATCAAAAGACTGGTACAGCAGTTAAGAAACCAGCATATAATGTCTAGAAAGAGTCACGTTAGATATGAGAATACGTATAATATAAAAGTAAAAAGATAAAACGTATTCCATGAAAATAGTAACCATGAAAATAGTAACCAAGTTAACAGAAGCAGCAATCCTATGCTGTCCTATGTCACAAGAGACAAATATAAAAAAAAATTATGTAGTAAAGAAAAGACCTATTCACCAGGAAGATGTAACAATTATACTGTGAACCAAACTTCAAAGCTCCTAAACATACAAAAAACTGGAAAATCCAGATATCTAAAAATACAACATATTCTTCAATAAACTGATTAAAGTAAGTGCTAAGAAATATATCGTTTCAAGCAGATTTTTTTTTTTTTAAAGCGTACTCTCAAGTCAACAACCTAACTTAAGACCACTGAATAATCCAGACGAAACAGACAATTTTATGGAACAGACAACCTACAGTACAACAAAAATCGGGACAAGAACATCAGAATTAGTGAGGACATGGAATCAGCAATAAAAAAATAAAATAAAAAATCTTCCCAGCAAAGAAAAACCAAGGACTAGAGGATTTTGATGGAAAATTCTAACACACATTTGAAAAATCAACCTCCTCAGACTCTTCCAAAACCTGAAACGAAGAAACATACCAAGCTCAATTCTATGAGGCCAGTGTTACTCACAGTCATAAGAAAACTACAGACTAACTTCTCGGAAATATTAAGAAGCCTCCCAAGACACTAGCAACCAAACTTTTTTAAATTTGTGCACATAACTTATTGAAATGCTCCCCCCTGGAATGCAATGTATTAATGTTCAAAAATCAACCAATATAACAAACCACATTAACAAAACAAAGAAGAAAAATTCAGTATGATCATCTCAGTTAATAAAACGCATTTTGATTAGACAGAGTCCAATACCATACCATGTCATGAGAAAAACACATGATTAGAAAATAGAGGAAAACTACTCCAACATAATAAAGGTAACATGAAACATCCACATCAAACATCACACTCAATAGTGAAGTACTGAAAGTTTTTCTCCGAAGCCGGGACCAAGATGAGATTTGCTTTAGCTGAAATAGCTTCAAATAGTACTAGCAGCCTACCAGGAAAATTAGGCAAGAAAAAGAAATGTGAGGCAAGATCCCCATGACATGAAGTATTATTTGCCTCTCTTAACATTTAAATGTTGATCAACAACACAAACATTTTCTTGTAAAGAAGTCAAGTGCACAGTAAACCTCAAAAGGAAACAGTAAAACTTAAGAATCTGCATTTACATGCCCTATACATAAAGATATTTTGCTACTGAAAATATAAGTGCATAGGAAGCAGGTACAGTCTCTAAAGTTGCTTAGAGTACAGAAGTGGTACTAGCTAGGTTCCAGTGAGTGTATTTATCAACTGATCAATGCTTTTAACAAGCTTTGCTCAGGCATGAGTTAATATTGCTGCTGGCCACGTGTTCAATGTTAGTGAGTCAACAATAGATATTAAATAACATATTTTTAATCAGAAACCCATATAAAGTAACATTATGTACTGTCATTGTTATAGATTCACACCGCTACTTTTTTTATATGAAAAACAAAACAATTTTAATATTTAATTTTGAAAATAAACCAACACACTTTTGGTGATCGAGGATCCAAGGAACGAGCAAATAGTTCATCTTCAGGCAACTGAGCATTTGTGGAAATTGATTCACAAGGACGTGTGCCATTGTAGATATGAAATTTGCAGTGAGGATTTAAGGCCATGGCAAGAAGTTCTAGAAGTGGAAACCAGTCTTGGGACAACTTGGCCACACAAAGTTCCACTAGGCGATGAGCATTATTAATAATACACCTCTGTTGTGGAGGAAGGAAGTCAATATATAAAAAAGATACAACTGCAATTTCAAATACAGAAATATTCTAGTCTTGCTAATAATTTCTCCATGTTTCTATATTGGTTATATGGATTCTGCTTAATTTCATAAATACTGTGATCAAGCTGACACATTGGTAAGAAATAAGCTAGGACTTGCTTAATTCATAATTTGACTGCAACTAATTTCAAAAGCTATTTGAAAGGGTTACAAATGAAGTGGCATTTAACGGTGCCAACTTCTGTTCTATGTTCCTGGGAAACATGTAAATTACCACTTTCTTTCTTCAAAATTTGTACTCTCTCAAGGCAGTAATCCCCAAATCTAAACATTTACAGTGGCATCAGTTGTACAAGGGGAAGAGGGACATCTGTAGTTTCAGACTTTAATCATAGTCACACACTGTTTCCAAAGCATCCATTTTGAGGGATAAATGTTACACGTTAGACCAGTCCAATTAGAAAACGCTGAGATTTACATGCCACAGTTGTTTGTGAGAAATGAAAAATTATACTTTTGAGACTGAACTCCATGAAAATGCACGAGTGCTTCTTCACTTTGATCCAAATCCTTAACTTTGATTAATTCCACTTTATAAAAGTAAGAACCAGGGGTTGAGAGTTATTAAGTCATTTAAGGATTCTGATAAAATACAAAAAAATTTTCATTATCAAAATCTTTGGACTATAGTGATATCTTCTATTTTTGTCCAAGATTGGAGAACTCGTGTTTCCTTCTAAAAGTTCACTTGAAGATATCAATCTGAGAACACTTTAAATTTAGTGTCTTTAGCATTTTTAAAAATTAAAATTGTAATTTAAATTCATACCAACAGCTTGTCAGCATACTGGCTTGTGGCTTAAATTACAAGAAAAGATTTTCTTTTCTTTTTGTATCAAATGCCAGGTTTAAAGCTTACAAGATTCCACACTTCTTGTTTATGTGTTGTGAGTTTATTAGCTATGTTTCCCAACGAAATGAATACCCTCGAATGTCCTGGTTATATCGGGAGCTTCTTTATTAGATTCCCCATCTTGGTTATTTTCCTTTCTTAATGGTACATAAAATAATGGTGAGGCCTATAATCAAGAATACACATTTGATCCAGGTGACAGCATATTAAACCAATATTTTATAAATAAAAACCTTAAGTTCTGTTAGAGAGATTTCCAAAGGACCTTCAACTTTGTCAGACCTATCAGCAGACTTAATACATTTCTCACAGTAATTATTCCAGAGACTACTATGTAGAAGGTTGAGTCCTCCAAATAAAGTAAAAGACTCACGTGAATCTCAAACTTCCAGCCACTCACTGCCTCGTCCATAAGAATTTTAGTAAATGATACTGTTAGCCCATCTCGAAAAAAACGTTGACATGCTTCACTTTTAACATCAAGACCTAAGAGATGGTTAAAAACAAATTTAATTTAACAACAGCAACAAAACATTTCTCTGCACAATTATATTAAAATAACTATTATTAACTGTTACTGTTTCTGTTTCATAAATAACACTGTAAGCTTGCACAGCATTATCAAGAGGTTAAAAGGTAGCTTATTTACAGTGAAAATAAAGAATTCAGAACGTTTTACATTTCTTGAATTTTATTCCAATTTTACAGTGATTTATATAAAACCTTACTAGGTACAACAAAGAATTTTAAAGAAAGAAGTTACATCAACCCATTTCACAACGTTTTACTCACTGAAAATAAAGTTTGACCTTAAAATTTCATCTGGCTATAAATTAATTAATTATTACTGAAGAAGAAATCCTGTTTTATCTTCCTAATTTATAGTCCCCTTCACTTCTTGGCACATAAGCATCTTCACTTGAATTTCATGTAATTTAACAAGAGCAAGACTCCTGTGTCTTCACGCAACCTAACTTGCAACCCAGAAGCAATTGCACTTACTAGTAAGGTGTATTTTGGTCTTGATTACATACTCATTGGCAAGTCATCTAAATATACAACTTTAAGAAAAACTTGTAAGTGCCTCACAGAAACAAAAATCACCCACAAAATTAATGGGGAAAAGGTCCTTGATGAGTGAAATGCACACAGTGAATGGCAAATCTATTAAGCAAAGTACCATCTTCCGTTTCTGTTTACACTGTACTGATGTACTAAGACATGCTTTGTAAATAAGTCCCTCCATTAATAAGTGTGCTAACAACAAAAAGTAACGAGTGGTGAGAAACATCTGTAATCCAGTAAAATATTTTCACAGGTCACTAGATTATAGGTTGTAAGATTAAAAATGAAACTTTCTTAAAATCTGACTACAGGATAGTTGTTGTAGTTAAATAATCATATTTTCCATACACTTAGACACGCTTATCAACAAAGAGAGTTCACAAGATACCAAAGATGTTAAAAAAATTTTTCCTAATGACATTCATACTTAATATGCCTCTGGCTGCCTCAGTCCAAGCCCTTGTCTAATGACTCACAAATAATGACTTAACCAAATACAGACTATCACAAAGACTAGTCATTTGTTTTAAGAGCCCAGCTTCACTGAAAACAAAGTCACCAAAAAATTATGAATGCCAATATAAAACTTACTCCTGGCAACAGTAAATCATAGTTTCTTTAAAAAAAGTGACCTAAGTTTTGAAGATTTTTTTTCTTTTTCAGAACCTACCACCAATAAAAGTCTTTCTACGTGTTAAAAAAAACCTCAAAGATATAATCTTGACAGTTTACTATGCACTGTTAGTGAAATGGCAATTTACATTTAGAAAAAATAAATAGATTCGTTGACTTTTTAGGCAGTCAGAAATATGCTGTTTAAATAACATTTACAGAAATTATTTATTTGAAAATTAACATGTTTCTCAATTACAAATTGCTTATGTGGAAGAGAACAATCACAGCAGAAATAGCTGAAGTCATATAGCCATTCGGTATTTTTAAGTTGTAAAAAATGCTTCAGTATGTACTATTTTACAAACAGAATTTAAAAAGTCTGTTTTTAATTTCTAGCTAACAACTCCTTTAAATAAATGAAGAAAAGATCTTGTGCTTAGAAACAGTGATAAACATATTAAAAAAAAAAGTGCATATATAATTTTAAAGAATTCAGATGTCTTTTTAAAGGCTGTCCGAAGGTAGGTGGGTGGGTGATTCTGTCTGTCTGTCTGTCTAAGCTATCAAAAAGTTTAGGGAGATAACATAGTCTAGGAATAGATAATGACTTGTGATAGAGAAAATATCTTCAAGAAAAATTTGGAACTATACAGAGCAGCACGCATTATGGAAAATAAAGTAACATGTAAAACTTACCTTTTTTACTTAGCTCTGTAGCAGCTTCTAAAAGCACTTCTAACTCCCCTTTTGGCAAAACTGGAACTACCCATCGTGGCCTAAAAATAAGTATGAAATAGAAAGACATATTGCTTGAAAACAAGTTAAATACTATGAATAAGTTATCTACACTAATAACTTTTGTTACGAAGACAGTGGAAAAACAAACATAGCATTATAATGTTTTTAAAAAGGATTAGCAAATAATTTGTTTTGTGAAACAAGAGACCTATTTCTTTGTACTTAGAAAAATTTTTAAAGGACAATGAAAGATAGATACACTCCAAATTACTAAGACTAACATACAATCCATACAAATGAAGGTAGAAAGAAAGTGTTCATCTAAGGATCGGACTTAATTGTAAGTAAAATAGCACACAAACTACTTCTTTGATCTTAAAAAAGGCAAAAAATTGACACAATTTCTTCTTGAGTTCACATCAAAAGGACACTTAGTAAATTTTCTTAACGACTATGTGACTCACAGACTTACTTTTTATTCTATGGTAAGTAGATGCCTATACAAAAAATTGCAAACATGCAAAGGTCACCACACTCACCTAGTATTTTCCACCTTACCAGAACAGGTTCAGTCATCTAATATTCATTAACCCACTACTTACCCGAACGTCCTTCCACTCGTTCCTAAAAACTGTACTAAAAGACAGCAAAACTCCCAAATACTTTCTTCATGAAAAAGAAACCAATTGAAAAATAAACTATTTTACAAGTGAATTCTGGGCATGCGCTGGAGGCCTACAGATTAAAACCAGGTGCGGTCCACATACATCCCAAGTCCCTGGAACCCGAGGCCAGAAACAACCAGTGATGAACAACTGAAAGAAAGAAATGAAATAAAGTGCTTCCTTCCCCTCTCTCTTTCTGCCTGCACCTTTCTTTGGGAAGGAGCGGGGTGGTGGGGGAGACACACAAAAAAGTAAATTGTGACTACCTTTGTTTTCAGTTACTGGGAAGGCAGTTTTTTTGTCTGTGCTACTAAGTACGTATTATTACTGAGTCATCCAGTCCTAATTAGAAGTACATTCTAAAATCAGCCACCAGGCAAAAAGGGAATAAATAAAAAATCCTCTTGCAATAATGTCTGCACTAAAGAAAAACATTTGGCAGTTAAGAAAAATCACATCACGACTTTATTCATCAACAGATAAAAGAGAAATAAACTTCATAAATACTCAAAAGGAAACTTCTACTTATAGTTCTAGACCAAAAATATCCTGACTTAGCCTGATTTATCCAACTGAATTTCTCTCTCTCTCTCTCTCTCTCTCTCTCTCTCTCTCTCTCTCTCTCTCTCTCTCTCTCTCTCTCTTTCAAATCCACAGAAATGTCTGCATTAAGAACAATGAGTATTTGGTAATAAAACTATTAAGTCTATTAAGTAGACACTACGACTGCTGACAATGCATTAATCTTTTCTTTTTCTCATTTACTACCACCAGTTGCAATACTATAAAGACAGTATCATTTTCTAATTTAGTGACTATTTAAAAAACAAATTAGGGAGGCCTTGTACTTAGCAATTAAAAGCCTGTAACCTCTGGCTGGTGCAGTCCGCAAACATCCCAAGACACCGGGTTTGTGTCCCTGGGCCATGGGGTACCAGCCAAGAGAAACAACGAAGTAAAATATTTCTTCCTCCTCGCTCTTCCTGTCTGTCTCTGTTCTCCTTCACTGCTGCCTACAACTTTCCTTTAAAAGAAAAAAACAAAACAAAAAAGCCCCACTAAATCAAAGTAAGACTCACCGGTTGATCATGTCATCCAACTTTGCAAGGTCAGCATGTGGAAACGCAGGTTCTTCATCTTCACGCTGTGATGGAGCATCACCTTGCCCTTGTTCATCTGGAGGGGTTGTTGGTGTATTCTCACTGGGGAGCTCAGGTGATGAACTCTTAAAAATTAAATATTTCAAACTTAATTTCTAAAGTATACTGCAACATTTAGCAATGTAAGTATCAACAGAGTGAAACACTATTTAGCAACAGTGGGCTTACAATGCAGATCTTTTATTTTTAAACCATGAGTAGTTTTCAGGTGATAGTCTTGTAAAATACAGCCATATGAATCATGTGAAAATCAGAACATGCATTTTGTAATTAATGCTAATAAAATACAGTGTGATGAACTCCTTTAGTTACAAATCTCTCTGGGCCTGCATGAGATCATAGCGGTACTGAACAGCGGTGGGGAGTGAGTCTCATGGACCTGCATTCAAGGACTAGAAATTGCCTACTGCCTCAGGACTGGACAGAGCTCATGAGAGGGGCTGTCTTTGAACTCAACCCAGAGATTGCAGAGCTTGCTATCAGTGGCTTGAAGATTAAAAACTATTCCACCATTTGCAGAGAATCCAGAGAACACCACTGAAACAGAATTAGTGGCCACCACAAGAGAGCACTGAGACGGCGAACGGATCCCCGCCCCCAGCCCCCGCCGCCCCCACCGCCCCAAATGATGCCAAAAGGCTGGTACTGGCCACACTGGGACCCAAATATCACTACTCAGGAAGAAATCTAAAATACAAGAAAAAGAAAGCCACAGTGCCAAATCAAAGGCAGAAAACAAAGCCATACCAAAATCAACGCTGCCAATAAAAGTGCAAATGGTCCGAAGAGAAGATGATGCCAGGACATTCCTAGAGAATGCAACTGACACTGAATGGGAAAAACTAATATAAAAATAATCGTTACAGGATAGCTGAACAAGATGCACACACAACCACACAAAGGCACACGGAAGACCACAAAAAGAAGTGACAGATGAAAAGTGATACTTCACCTTTACGATTAGCCTATGCTTTACACTTCAGTATTTATCTTTTATGCCCAAATCTTGTGTGCCTAATTAATATTTTATCCTGTTTAGTTTTATTGTTACTGCTTTGTCTGGAAAGATATGGCTATCAAAAATCATGCTGACTTTTTTCTTTTTAGATACCTTATTCTTCTTAATAACCCACTTTTTTAACTTTTCTAAATTAAGGAATTGTGACTCAAGGCTTACAGCAAGAATTTTTAATACAGTGCACTATCTTCACTTTAAATATCCAATATAATGTACTCTCTGGAGTTTCTTTTGAACAAGTATTTATGGTGATAAATTTTGTTCTTTTCTTGGCCTGAAAAAAAAAAAAAAAAAAGTCAAACAAAAATCAAAAGAATGGGAAAAAAAAATAATCAGGGATACCAGATTTCTTGTGATGGGTGTGGTGTGAAATGCACACAGATGAAGATGCGAATTCAGCATCCTAACGATAATACAGTGATGTGAAATGATCTAATAAATATTTATAGTACATAATATATAAACATACACGCATAATGAATATCCATATATCCACCATATTATTCAATTTTACCTGTTTTGAAATCCCAGAAAGAGAGAAAAGAAAGGAACAGAAAATTTATTCAAAGAAATAATAGCAGAGAAGTGCCCCTATCTGTCACAAAGAGTGTTAATGAAGGTCCAAAAAGCAGACAGAATATCAAAAATTTCTAAATAGAAAAAGACACATTACTGCAAAACTACTAAAAGTCAAATGACAAAGAAAAACTACTCAAGGCTGCTAGAGAAAAGAGAAACATAATCTACAAAGGTATACCCTTCAGATTATCATCAGCCTTGACAGCAGAAATCCAATAAGGCAGGAGAGAGCAGAACAGTGTATTCAAAACATTGAAAGACAAAAAACAAAATAAAACAAAAAACTACCCCCAAACAACAACAAGAAACAACAAAGGAACTACTCGACAAGGATACTCTATCCTGCTAAACTGTCATCCAAAATATGATGGAGAACTTAAAGGTTCAATGATAGATAAAACTTTAATAGCTTTTCCTGTCATGCAGGAAATCCTGACATAGGTCCTATAAACAGGGGAAATGAAAACGAAAACCCACCAAACCCCAAAATGGTGATAAACAGGAAAGCCAATGTGGAAACAAAGGACCAACAGGAGACTGGAACAAAAAACAGTAAAGGGGGAAACAAAATAATGGAATTCATATGAACACATATAAAAGATACGGTGACAGTTCATAAAAAAATTATCACAGAGTTATAAAGATAGCGATAATCCACGACAGATGCAAAATCTGACTCTAAAGAGATACAGAGCTGGGGAGTGGATGCAGTTGAAAGAACTGACCAAGGAAACTATAGCGACGAAAAACAAATCAAAACTAACGGGAAACAAAGCAACAGACATAGAAAACAAGGCTCTAATGACATCAATAAATCTTATATGTCAGTTACCACCCTAAATATGAAGTGAATGCACCAATAAAAAGACAGAGTCTCTGGATGAGCAAAAAACAGGATCCATTAGTGGCATGCTTACAAGAAACTTATCAGATCCAAAGACAAAAACTCAGGTTAAAACTCAAAGGCTAAAAAAATAATGCACCAAAGCAACAGTGATGCAAGGAATTAGGAACTGCAATACTAGCCAGACAAGACAAACTTTCACCTAAAATCAGTAAGAGCCAAGGAAGAATGTTACATTAACAGCCAAGAGGGTAGTTCATCAATATTAACAAATATGCATCCAATGCTGGATCATCTAAGTATATAAAACAAATACCAACAAGAGCTAATGGTAGACACAGACAGCAACACATTAACAGTAGGAGACTTCAATACTCTACTCACATCAATGCAAAGATCATCCAGGCAGAAAATCAATAAACAGAACCCTAAATAAAGAGCTCATCTGAATCTAATAGACACAAATAGAGTGGTTCTGTATACATACGTCCATAGGTGCATATATATACACACGCTATTGGTGTGTGTGTGTGTGTGTGTGTGTGTGTGTGTGTGTGTACGTTATTCTCAAGTGTACATGGAACATTCACAAGGATAGATCATATCTTGGGACACATGCAAGTCTCAGCAAAATGAACACGATAGAAGTTTTAGAAAGCATTTTCTCTGATCTCAAGGGGTCAAACTACTAACGATCCAGAAAGAAAAAAAGTGCAAGAACCACAAAGATGTACAGACTGAACATGCTGCTCAAGAACTCTTAGATCAGCTGAAATTATAACTTACCTGGAAAAAAGTGAAAATGAAGATACAAGCTACATGTGGGAAGTGGCAAATGCAATTCTGAAAGTTTATAGTTACACAGGCACATATCAAAAACAAAAGTGAGCCCAAATTAAATCCCTAGCCTCACCCCCGAGGGAACTAGAAAGGAAAGAGTAATCAAAACCAAAAATCAGAAGAAGAAAAGACAAAATAAGAATCAGAGCATAAATAAATAAAAATGAAAACAAAATGCCCCTCTACCAAAAGGCCAATGAAACCAAGGGCTGGTTCTTTGAAAACATAAAGAAAAGAGATAGACCCCCTGGCCCTGCTCACAAAGGAAAACAGAGATTATCCTAATAACAAGGATGAGAAAGGAAGGAGGTGAGAATACTTCTGATGACACGGAAATACAAAGGACCAAGAGAGACTGTTATGAGCAATCATTATGAGCAACCTATTTGTCAGTCGTGAAATAGACACCAAACTGAAGGAGAAGGCAAACTCCCAAATACTTTCTGAGGGGCAAATATTACCCTGATCATCAAACTAGACAATGACAGCACCAACAATTCGGACCAATATTACGGATGAATATTGATGCAAACATGCTCATCAAAATCCTGGCAAGCCAAAATTCAACAGTGCAATAAGAAATAAAACACCTTGATCAAGTAGGATGCATTCCAGGGATGCGAGTATGGTTCAGAATACATAAATAATTCAGTGTAATACAGTACATCAACAAAATAAAAAAATATACAATCGTTGTCAACGGATGCAGAAAAAGCATTTGACAACATCCACTAGTCATCAGTGACAAAAACCCTCATGAAAGTAGGAACAGAAGGAACATAACCTCAACTTAATAAAACCAATATACGCCAAATCAAAAGCCAACACCTTACTTACGTCCCTAAAAGGTGAAACAAGGTAAGAGGAACAAGACAAGGTTACCTTCTCTCACTACCAATATTCAACACAGCCCTGGATGTCTAGGCCAGAGAAAAATTTAATAAAAGAAGATGGCAAGAAAAACTTACTACGGGAATCTACACTGGAAACCAAGAAATAAAACAATTATTATTTACAGACGACACATTAATCTGTAAAATCTGACATGTTAACCTGTAAAATTCTAAAGACTCCACTAAAAACTGTTGGGACAATACGTGAGTATAGCGAAATGGCAGGATGTAAAATCAACACACAAAAGTCAGTAACCAGTATTCCTACACAATGAAGAGCAGAAAAAGAAATTAAAGAAAAACCTCATTCTCAATGGTACCAAAAAACGGTCAAACCTGGGAATAAACAGAACAAAGGAGGGGAGAGACTTCTACAACGAAAACTGTAAGACTTTAACAAAATAAATAGAAAACCAAAGAGATGGAAGCATACTCTATGCTCATAGATTGGAAGAATCAACTTAATTAAAATGGAAGTCTCATCGAAAACTGTATACAAATTTAATGCAATTCCCAACGAAATTCCAGAGACATTTTTTCAAGGAAACTGAGTGAACAATACTATGGATCGCAAAAGGCCTTGATGAGTCAAATCTATCCAGTGGAGGAACATATTCCTGACTTCAAACTATACTTTTACAAAGCAACCATCATGAAAACAGTATGGTACTGGAACAAAGAGTCACAGACCAGTGGACAAAACGTTGAGAGGACAGAAATAAAGCTATACCTATATGGACAGTTAATGCTCAACAAATGAGCCAAGAGAATACAATGGGAGAAGGAAAGTCTACTCAACAATTGGTGCTGGGAAAACTGGGTAGGCACATGCAAAACCAAACCAAACCAAACCAAACCAAAACACTATATTATTACTCACTAGGACCATATACCAAAGTTAACTCAAAATGGATCAAAGGCCTGAACATAAGACCCCAAACCAGAAAATACTTCTAAGAAGATATGAAGAAAATAAAATGCTCCAGCACTCAACTGCAAAGAGATCTTTATGGAAAAAAACAGCTACAGAAAAAGAAAACCAAAGTAAAACTAAATAACTCATACTGCCTAACTAAAAAGCTTCTGCACCACAAAAGAAAACACCACAACCTACAGAATTTGAGAAACCTGTCACTCAACATAGATAAGAGCTTTAATGTCCAAAATATATAAAGAGCGCGTGTATCTCAATAACTCAGAAAATGGGCAGAAGAACTGAACAGACCGTAATCCTAAGGAAACACAGAGGGCCTACAGACTCATGAAAAAAAATTTCACATCACTCCTTAGCAGAAAATGCAAATGACACAACAACAGCACCTGACACCAGTGAGAAGAGCCTATACCGAAAAGACTAGAGATAAGAAGTTTGGGAGGAGGTGTGGAGAAAAAAGAAACTGTTGAACTCTGTTGGTGGGAATGCAAAGCAGAGCAACCTCTCTGGAAAAGTCTGGAGAAAAGTCAAAAAGGTAAAGAGAGAACTATGGCTTGATCCTGCAATCCTATTCCTAGGCATATACCGAGAGAATACAAAACCTCTTTTCAGGAGAAACTACATATAACCCTATGTTATTTGGTCACAATAGCCAAGACATGGAAACCATTTAAATGCACATCCACAGACAACTGGATAAAGAAGCTGTGGTTTATGTACTCAGTGGAATTCCAAGCAGCTATTAAAAATAAATAAATAAATAAAATTGTACCCTCTGCCACAATCTGGATGGACCTGGAGGGAATCATGTTAAACAAAACGCCAGAAAGAAAAAGAGAAATACAGGATGGTGTCACTCATGTGCGGAATACAGTGAAATGAAACAAAACCCAGCAAAACTCACTGGACACAAGATGATGGTTACCAGCACAATGGGAAGGGAAATGGAAGGACAGAGGAAATAAGGTGGTGGGAAAAGACACTAGAACATTCACAGTAGGTACAGTGCGTTACAACAGACTGAGAAGTAATTTTAACAAAATGAGTATGGCTTTGTAAACAAAATAAATAAAATAAAACTACTAGCTAAAAGAGTAAGACGGAAACATAATTCACAAATATAAGGAGACATGCACCTGGCTTTCAGATGAGAATATATGGAACTTATAAAACTCTCTCTCCTCATATCAAGTAAAAAGCTGACTCCATCGAAAACCAACAACTTCTTTTTTTTAGATCTGACAGAAACCACAGAGCAAACTGCTGTCCACAAAGTCAGGAGAGTGTTAAGGCACCGAAAATCAAAAAGTCACACAACAGAAAAAAACGAGCAGAAACCTCTATGGGAATAAGTATCAGCACAGGAAAGGCTAAACTGTAATTGATCAGTTGACAAAAACTGAATTTGGAAAATCTGAGACTGAAAAACTCAAGGGGTGGGGGTGGATCAATCTCTCCACCACTGCCCTGCTCCACTAAAAACAAACCAACAAACAAAAAACCAACTATTTCACTAGAGCCCAACCTACTAGGTTTTTTTATTTCTCATTTAAATAAGAGCTTGAACAACTCCGGAGAAATGAAAAGCCTGTTATAGTACCCCAAATACAGCGAAGGGGAACTACCCATTTCGGCTCACTTAGCCATTTTGTCCCTCCTTTAAAACATAAAAGCACAAACATGAGAAAAAAAAAAAAAAAAATCAAGGGCACTGAATAGAAACAAATATGGAAGTTTTGGTTTTGGGGTGGTTTTTTTTTTTGTTTTTTGTTTTTTTTTTAAGATTTTTCTTTAAGGAAAGGTAGCTGCAGGCAGAGAGAAGAGGAAGAATGATTTTTATTAATTTTTTAATTTAGTTGTTCGTCCCGGTTGTTCCCCATGGTTCTTGGGACCAAACCTGGGTCTTTGGGATGTTTGTGAATTGTGCGCGGCCAGAGAGAGCAGACCCAACCGATACTCTCCCAGGGCATGCTAACATGGAAGATAATAAATCCAACCCTTTCAATAAGCACTTTAAACATCAATGGTATAAATATACCAGTTAAAGGGAAAAAATTGTCAGTCAATAAAAAAAGAAAGAAAAAAAAAAATCAACCAACTTTATAGTTGTATCTACAAGTTTTCCTAAAAGTTAAATATAAGCTAAATGCAGACTAAAATACAAGGAATCGAAAAACATACAGAAAGAGGCTCATTCCAGGCACACTCCTGTGGCCCAGGCAGCTACAGCAGTTGGCACAGGTGCTGGTTATATAAAGTCTACCAAGGTCTGAGAACTAGCACTGGAAGTTTAAAATAATACTCAAAAAGCAAAGAAATATTCATTCCAATGTAATCAAATGATCTTTAACAAAAGAGCAAAAGAGAAAATAAAGTCTTTCAACAAGTGTTGCTGAAATAACAGCCACCTATGAAAACTAATCTAGCAACTAGGCTGTGCACCCTTCACAAAAATTAACCGAAAAATTTTCACAGTCAGGTCAGAGACCTAAATGTAAGACCACAATTAACCTCCCAGAAGGCAGAAGGCAACACAGTGTTATCCTGAGTTTGGCAACAACTTTAGTTGCAACACCAACAGCACAATCTATTAAAGAAATAATTGATCAGCTGTTTGCTCTTCACTAAAATAAATCACTTCTGCTCTTTGAATGACACTATTGACACACAGAGAAGAAAAGTCAGAATGGGAGAAAATGTTTCCAAAATAAAGGACTGTTATTAAAAATATACAAAGACATCTTAAAAGTTAACAGTAAAACAACCTGACTGAAAATAGACAGTAAGTCACAATGGCAGCAGCAATTTTTCAAATTTCGATAATCACCCCAAATGTAAATGGAAACATCTAGTATTTTAAGACTAACCCAGGATGATACAGAAATCAATCACAAGCAAGAAAACTGAAACAGTAATAAATAATCTGCCCCCAAACAAGTCCCACATCAGACGGTTTCACTGGTGAATTCTACCGAATGTTCAAAGAATACTACTCTATCTCGAATTGTTCCAGAAAACTGAAGAAAGCAAACTTGGAAATGCATCTTAAAGATGCCAAATTACCCGCATTCTAAAAGACACCACCAAAAAAGAAAATTACAGAGCCATATCCTTGAAGAACATCAATGCGATATTCCTCAACAAAATGCTAGCAAACTTATTAATCCAACAAACCACTTTCAAGTGGGTTTTATTCCAGGTATACAGGAATGGCTTAACATGCACAAGTCAATAAGTGTGATATGCTCCAACAACAAAAAGGCAAAAACCACATGATCATCTCCATAGAAGCAGGAAAACCATCTGACACAAAGATTCAACACCATTTTGTGTTAAAAACTCTCTGAACAATGGGTACAGATGGAATGTACTTGAACACAGTACAATCTATATATGACAAACCCACAGCCATCATACTCAATGAGGAAAAATTGAAAACTTTTCTCTAATGGGAACAGGTCAAGGGTGCCCACTCTCACCACTACTACTTAATACAGTGCTGAAAACCCCGGCTAGTTCAATCGGACAGGAAAAAGAAATCACAGGTACCCAGACAGGAAAGGAAGAAGTGAAACTATCACTATGTGCAGATGATATGTTAATATAGAGAGAGAACCCCAACGACTCCAGTAAAAAGCTGCTAGAAATTATAAACATAGATCAGCTACAACACTCATACTAAAGAAAAACTGTTGCATTTCTATAAGCAAGCAATAAAATTACAAAAAAGAGAACTCAGGAAAACAAGGCCATTTACAATTTCATCGAAATGAATGAAATACCTTTGAATAAAACACAGCCAATAAGTATAAGACCTATATGCTGAAAACTGTAAGACAGTGCTGAAAGAAAGAAAAGAGGACACAAAGATATGGAAACACATTCCATACTCATGGTCACAGCAGTAAAAGCAATACACATATTCACTGCCATTCCTATTAAAACACCAAAGATATTCTTCGCAGAAATAGAACAACAACAACAACAAAAATATGAAGAGACCCAGGATAACAAAAACAATACTGAGGAAAAAGAACCAACATGGAGCTCCACCACATTCCCTGACTTCAAGCTCTCCTACAAAACAGTAATAATCAAGTCAGTTTGGTAATGGCATAAACACAGACATACAGGCGACGGAAAAAGAATCAAGAGACCAGAAATAAACCCACACATATACAGAGAATTAATTTTCATCAAAGGAGCCAAAGACTTTACAATGGGGCAAGGACAGTCTCTTCAATAAATGGTGCTGGGAAAACCAGAGGGCCATCCATATGCAGAAGGTTCAAGTGAGAACACTGCATTATGCCATATACAAAAATTAATTCAAACGGGATCGGGCTTATATTTAAGGCTGGAAACCCCAAAATACATAGAAGAAAACATAGGCAAAACAGTACAGAATATTTGTACTTAAGAGATGTCTTTGGGAACTCAATTTCCATAGCAAGGGAAATAAAATCCAAAATAAACAAATATGGGATTACATCAAACTAAAAAGCTTCTGCACAGCCAAAGACACTTTTAACAAAACAAAAAGACATCCTACTAAGTGGGAGAAGACATCTGCACATCATACACCTTACAAGGGGTTAATATGAAAAATAAATATAAAGGGCATGCCCTGGTGGTGGACTGGTGGTTAGACCAACCGCCTCTGAAGGACGCAGGACATAGAGCCCTGGGCTTGGGTCCCCAGTATGCAATGAAACAATGACTGTGAACAACTAAATGGAAATGGAAAGGAATGCTTCTTCCTCCCCTCTCACCTGCCTGCCTGTTCACTTGCCTGCTGCCTGCAACTTCTTTTAAACAACAACAATAAAACACATTTATATGCACACACACATACATACATATGTATATATATACACATGCATATATATACATACATATATATATATGTATTAGAATTGATAAATCCTAGCCACAAACAGCCCTAAACAATTCAGCTTTAAAGGAGGGCAGATAATCTTAATACTCTCTACAGAAGGCATTCAAATGACCAACTGAAAGACATGGACTTCACTTATCGTTAAGGATATACAAATAAAAACAATGAGATACCATCTCTCACCAGTAAGAATGACTGTTATTCCAAAAGAATGGAAACAAGTGCTGGAGAGGATATGGAGAAAAGAGAACTATTATACACTGCTGGTGGGAATACAAGATGGTACAACCTTTGTGGAGATTCCTCAAAAAACTGAGAATGGAAATCTGATATGCTCTAGTTAGTCCTCTACTGGATAGCTACCCTAAAAACACAACAACCCTAGGCTGAGATACAAGCATCCCCGTGTACATAGCAGCGCTATTTACAATAACCAAAAGCTGGAAACACCCTAAATATTCATGAACAGAGAATGGATAAAGTAGATGTAGTTTATGTACATGATGGAACACCATACAAGGGGTGAAAATCCTGCCATTTACACCAACATTCCTAGAAAGAATAATTTAATTAGGCAAGATGAAGAAATAAAAGGAGTCCAGAAAGTTAAGGCAGAAGAAAAACTATCACAATTTGCAAGTCGCATGGTAGTAAGTGGAGGAAAATGCATCACGAAAGTAGTATAATTTACTCATCGAATACAGTGAAATGGCAGACAAAAAAAAAACAAAACCCAAAAACGATATACAAAAATTTGTCCATTTTTCTTTGTAAACAGCATGATAGAATAGATAAAATCAAGAAAACTATCCCATTTACAACAGAAACTAACAGAATTAAAAACCCTGGAACACAGATACAACAAAGGAGGTGGAAAGATGGAAATATATTTTATTGTGACATGTAGAAAAAATTAACACTGTTAAAATGCTATCTTACCGAAAATTCTATGCAGGTTTAACGCACTCTGCATCAAAATTCTGGCACTCTTCAAGGAAATAAAAACAAATAAATACATTTGTATGAATCACAAAAGACCCTGAGCATTCAAAGCAATCATGACATTAATGTATCACATTACCACATCTTGAGCTATACTACAAAGTGGTAATGATCAAAACTATATGGTTCTAGAGTAGTAACAGATAAATATATCAGTGCAGTAGAACAGAATCACCAGAAATGTATTCACTCATATAAGGTCTGTTAATTTATGACAAAGGAGCCAAGGGCAAAGGAAGACAAAGGAAAATCTTTTCAACAAATGATGTTGTGAAAATTGGTCAGCTACATGCAAAAGAATGAATCTGGACCACTCTCTAAAACCATACACAAAAGTTAAATCCAAATGGGCTAGAGTTCAATGGAAGAATGGAAACCATAAAATACCTAGAAGAAAACATATGCAATACGTTCAATGACATCAGCCTTAGAAAAATCTATGGAAACTCACCTCCAGTGCCTAGAGAAAACAAAAATTAAATTAAACTGAAAGACTTCTGCTCGGTGAAAAAAACTATCACCAAAATGAAAAGACATTCTACTAAGAGAGGATATTTGCACATCACACATCTGACAAAGGTTAACGTTCAGAATTTATAAAGACTCATAAAACTCAACAACAGTAAGGCAAGAACTGGAAACCTCCTAGGTGCCCATCATCAGATGAACGCATTAAGAAGATAAGGTCTACGCACACCATGGAATACTATATAGCACAACTCTAAGATAAAATCCTGTCATTTGTGACACCATGAATGAGTTCACGAAAGGGAACCGTGCTAAGTGAAATAAACCAGAAGGAGAAAGACAAATACTCGATCTCACTCGTGTAGAATACAGGGAAATAAAGGAAGAGATTAAACAAAAACCAAACCACGGACACTGACAACAAACCTGAGGTTACTAGTGTGGAAGGGGCTTAGGCGTGGGAAGAGTGTTGGTGGCTCCAGAGGACAGTGGTTAAGGAATATTGGCGATCTGGTTGTGGGCATGGTCTGAGGGCAGGTATTTGATGAATGGTGAATGTAAACCTAGGTGCTGATGTTAGTTTGTACATCAGTTACTTGCAAACTCTGGACTAGCAGCTTCACTGGTGAATGAATACTAGACATTTAGAAAACGAGTAAGACTGATGTTGTTGAAACTTTTCCCAAATACTGAAAACACTTTGCAACTTGTTTTACGAAAACAGCAGCACTCTTGATACCAAAGCAGATACAGACACTACACAAAAGGAGAGACCAAAATCTCTTATAAGCATTGAAGCATATTCAAAAAAGCCAACTAACTTCAGAAGCATATTACAAATGATCATACACTGTGACCAAACAGTAATTTTTCCTGCAATACAGAGATAGCTCAACATAAGAAGCATCAATTGAAGTAATACATGACATTAATAAAATGAAGAAATAATACATAATCATCTGGATAGATACAGAAAAAAACATTTTACAAAGTTCAAACAACTTTTATCATAAACACCCTCAAGAAACAACCTCCACATAATAAATGCCATGTATGAAAAACTGACAACAAACATAATACTATACTTAAACAGGGAAAGACTGAAAATTTTCCCTCTAATGTCAGGAACAAAGGCAAAGATGACTTCTTCCACAACATTCGTTAAATATAGCAGTGGAAGTTCTTATAAGAGCACTCAAAAAAAAGAAAGATAAATTAAAAACATACAATTGAAAAGGATGCAAATTGTTCTATTTGCAAGTATATAAAACCTAAATTTTTCATGAAGAAACAGTAATGGCTAACAAATGAATTAGCAAAAATATAGCTTCATATATACATACCCAGTGAATAATCTGAAAAACTATAAGCAATTCCATTTAAACACAATCAAAAGAGTAAACTATGTAATCACTAACAGAATCAAGCCTTTTACCTGAAAACTACAAAATATTGCTGAAAGAAAATTAAAGAAATACACACGCTAACATCAGGAATGAGACAAAGATGCCTGTTTTTCTACTTCTCTACAACATATTAAGTCCTAGTTATAGCCATTACACAAAATAATAAGTGATAATAATAATGGTAACATCAAAACTGGAGAGGAAGAAATAAAATAATCTCTGTACAGATGATCATATGCAGAGAAAATACTGGTTATCTCACAAGTAGCCTGTAGGAATAAATAAGTTCAAAAAAAGTCAAAAATCGACAGAAAAAAAAAAAAATCAGTAAATCTGAAAGCAAAATTTACGAAAACCGTTCCATTTACAATAGCATCAAAAACAATAAAATGGATAGGAATTAACAGTGACGGTGTCAAACCTGTAGTGAGAACGATCATACCAGCAAAACAGATTATTAATAAAATAAACCCAATGTTTAGGAATTAGGGGAAAATATATTAGATCTCAACTCAACCAAGATAATCTACAAATTTAATAAAACTCAGCAAAATCCTAGTTGTGCTTTTCAAATATAAAAAATCCTGAGATTTTCTATGGAACTTCAAAGGCCTCACTAATAGCCAAAACTATACTGAAAAACAGTAACAAAAGCAAGAGGGCACACACTAACTTCAAAATATGTCACTCATAACAGTGTGAGATTGGCATCGAAACAGGCAGACCAATGGAATAGAAAACACTGCAATAAATTCTTACATATGTGGGCAAGTGTTTGGTTTTCTTTTCTTTTCTTTTTTCTTTTCAAATTATAAATAAAAACACCATTCAGTGTGGAGAAGGACAACCACTTCAAATAATAGTGCTAGGAAAATGAGACATTTATATGCAAAAAAAAGAGGCAGAGATTTACCTAACGACGTAGAAAAAAATTAACACAAAATAAGTTTAAATTGCCAATAAGCACATGAAAAGATGTTTAATATCACTAATCATTAGGCAAGTGTAATCAAAGTCACAATACAACTTCATACTCTAAAATGGCTGTTAACTGAAAACAGGAATGTATGTTTTGTCAAGGATGAGAAGAAATTGAAATTTTACAATTCTGCTCAGGCTTAAAAACAGTCATTTTGAAAAACTGTACGGCAATTTCTCAGTTAAATGTAGAATTCAGCAATTCCACTTCTGGTTATAGACACACAGTTGAAAACAAGGTTCAAATTAATACTTGTACACCTGTTTTTTCACAGCAATATTAATGACAGTTATAATAAGGTATAATAACTCAAACAGTTATGGATAATTAAAAACAAAATGTGATATGTATGTAACATGTATCTATTATCCACCTATTCACATATCATTCATTTACCATGTATCTCTTTATCATCATCTAGCTATCATATGGCTACCATCTATCTGTTATCTATCATCTACATATCTAGCATCTGTATCAAAGGGGTTAGTTAATACAGAGTAGAGATTGAAATTTAAAATACATAGTACAATATGGATACACTCTGAAGTCCTCATTCATTAAGACAGAAAGTAAATTTGGATTTTCAGGTGTTTGGGGGAAAGAAGAGTAAGTAACTTTATTGGACAGAGTTTCATTGTAGGATAATGAGAACATTCTGAGAGGGACGGTAGAGATGGCTGCACAACGACATCAATGTACTTACTGTCACTTATCTGCACAATTAAAATTAAACTCATATCAGCAATCTATTCAAGACACAATGCATATTTTCTAAATAAAAAGGTTAAAATCACTACTCTTCTGTCATACATAGAAGCAAAAAACACTGGATAACTTAGTAATATTCCACTGTATATATAAACCACATTGCTTTTGGTAGTACTCTCATCTTAATAGTGTGAAGTCACCTTTTAATGCACAGTTTGTCTTCCCTAATTTCACTGATTTTTCTAGTTTTCTGTACAAGTCTTCCGCATCCTTATTTAAATTAACGTATACGTATTTCTGATGCTACTGTAGATGAAATTATCTTCCTGTGTCTCTTTTTAGATTGCTCATTGATAATGTACAAAAATATAAATGAATCTTATCTATTATTTTGTGACCTGCAAATTTGCTGAATTTGTACAGTACTTAGCCCTAACAGTGATTTTGTGGGTTACAATGATATTTATACCACTGCAACTTATACAAAGAGAGAGAAAAATAAATTCAACAATAGTTTTATAGAACATGACATTCTACTTGGTTTAATAAACTAACTACACAAAAAAACTATGCAAGAGTGTATTATATACGATTATATATTGTAAAATAAATTTCACAAATTTACTTTCAAAAGATTTTTAAATGTTCCTGAAAGCATCTATTTTCCTTCTTTTACCGACTTACATATTCCTTGGGTGTTTTAGCAACTGATTCAACTATTTATAAAATTAAATGGATAATCTGTAAAGAACAAAAGATTATGTTTATGTTGCACTTATGATTTTGACTTTTACGGAGAGATTTTAAGATTCTAATATTATAGAGTTTAGTCCTTATTAGTTAGTATCTGAGACAAAGAACAGGAGGTTCTATCAGTAATATGCTTTGTTGGACTGAAAATCTGTACTGCGCCTTTAAATGATCTATTTAAAGGGCCACTGGAATACTCAGTAGGAACTGTTCTAACCTTCTATTCCTTTTCAGGTAGCTAGTTCAAATTTATTTCAGTAAGAAACCTATGCTTTAACTTGACAAATAAGACTAAGGATCCATCATACTTTCATTGATAAAGCTGGAACACAGCAAATTTTCACTTTTATAAAACAAAACACAAAATCAAGTCCTCTGAAATGTGAGAAGTTACATCCACAAGTATATGTGGATATATACATATGCATATACATACATACACACAGCTGTGTGTGTATATATACGTGTGTGTGTATACATATACACACACACACACACGTATATATGTATGTCTGTCTGTATACGGAATGCCATGGAAACACGGATGCAAGACATGCTCTCTTGAAGGATGGTTTTGGCCAACCGACTGCAAATGTTCTCTTACAAAAATATGTGATATGCTAAGAGTAGGTTTTCTATCTTTTACCTCCACCTGCTGAGAGTTCAGAATTAAATTATAACAGACCTTTAAAAATGAACTACATGAAATAAGACTCGTTGTTTTAAAAGGAAAGGTACAGGCAGAAATGAAGTTGAGCAGGGGCACACAGGCAGAGAGATGAGGAGATAGCAATTTATTAATCTTAGTTTTTAATTTTGGTTGTTTCTGCCAGTCCAGGGACATAAACCCAGGACTTTGGGATGTACGCAGACTTTGCTAACTAACCCCACCACCAGTGTCTCCCGAAAGAAAAGACTTTTAGCCAAAACAAACAAAGAGTTTCCAGGAAGAAAAGGGGAACTATGTGGGTGCACACAGGGCAAAGGGGTTTATTTGTATAGTGAAGGAAAAAGACTGAAATGGTAAACTTACTATATTATACACAGAGTTGTTTACTACGATGTACAATTAAACCTATTTAGGGTCATAAAGCAATGCACTTCAATAAAATCAGTTTTAAAAAATAATGCTTAAGAAAGCACGGCTTGAAAAGCTGTCTTTATTAACCCACCTTCTCCCACAGAATAATATAATTATAGTAATACTACACAGTTATACTGAGATGTTATATAAGAAGAATTACCAGATATTAAAGTAACCACTACACAAAGATTAATAGATAAATTTCCAAAAATTCCACTATTTTCAATTTGTTTATGTCTTACAGTTTCAGAATTTACCGAGCTAAAACTGAAAGAGAAAAGGAAAAAGATAAAGAGCAAATCCACAATATGAGGAAGAAATGATCAGATGTCTTAACTAGTTATTACTAGTTTTATTGCTGGTTTTATTAAGCCAGCAATTAAAACAGAACAAAAAGTCTAGTTAGATCATCAAAAAATATAACAAGCAAACTGGAAATAATTGAATGCTACAACATAATACAATATTTTCTCCCAAATACTTGTGTTATCTAAAACGGACTGTATGCTGGGCAACACCTTAATAAATCTGCAATCAGTGGACTCAATAAAATATACTCTTGATCCACAAACCAATTAAGCTACAAATCAACAAGAAGGTAATCAGGAAATCTCACTGACCTTGAAAATGAAGCAGTGCTTTCTAAAATATTCTTCTATCAGAGAACGATCAAAACAAAATGAAATTACTTAACAAAGTGAAATGACAATAGTTAAATTATTTCAAAGGTCATGGGAAATGGTTTGGCAAAAATTTAACGCACGTTTTGGAAAGATCATGTCACATTTTTAGGTAAAGTTTAAAAATACGTAAGCAGAAAAAAATAAATCAGAGCCATGTAATACAAATATCAGTTTTGAGATTACATTCCTTGAAAAAAAACTACAAAAAAAATCCAGTTACCTGTATCAGAAATGAAAATGGATTCATGCCTAAGCCTCTACAACTATCTCTTCTATTACACAAAAATTCTTCCAGAGAAAATTAAAAACGGAAAAAAAACTATTTCCGATAAGATCAATCAAAAGTTCGGAGAGCCTTCATTTTAATGATATGCATCTGAGATTTAGATAATTGCACTACTTAATCAAAGTTTCTTAAGGTAAACGTGGTACAAAAATGATGTAAGAACAAAAACAAGTGACTTGAGTCACTGCAATAACCAAAGGATAAAATTACTTACTTACTACTTTGTATCAAATTCAAACAGAAACTTTCATGTAAGAAGGGATTTATTCACAAGAGTATTCCAGGTTTCCTGTTATTAAGATTTTCCATAATTTAAGTGTAAATTAAAATGATTACTTTTCAAATTACATGATTCAGGTGGCATTATTTTGTAGTCGATGCCCAAACAACAAAGTTTTAATGTCCTACCTGATTCTGCTGGAAGAGGGGTTGAGACGGTTCATCGGGAACCTGGGTCTGGCTGTCATTTCCTCCTACCGGTGAGCCACGAGTTGTGGCTGTCATATTGATATAGAACAGATTCTTACTACTTTGTCTATTTACGTAGTCGTTGTAAAGAAACTATAGTCCACTTAAATGAGATATACGTAACGGCGTATGTTAGTTTTAAAAATCTCTAATTCAAGGACAGACCATCTTGCAGAGACCATTTCATAACCTACGAGTAGAAGGGAAAAGAGGCATTATTTTAAATATTATTAAAAAGATGAATTATTCCAATTTTAATGTAACTGGTAACGTAACAGCCTCTAGAGTTAATAAGAGAGAGTACCAAAAATGAAAAACAAGCTAAAAGGTAAACTTTTACTAGTAACTGTTATTCAATTTATTAAATTCACATTGTACCAGTTAAAATAAAACATACAAAGCATGTCTCATATATTACGATAGTAAACATATCACAAAAAATCTTGACGATTCTTACTTTTTCTTTTTGACTTACAGAAGCACCTGTAAAATGCCTATCAATTGCTCCCTCAAATAATCTAAAAATATAAATACTTAAAAGCATTATGTATATAACTAAAATGAAAAACCAAGTTAAAAGGTACTATGATTCCCTAAGAGTAGAACTAAAGAAAAAAAGTCTTGAAGCATATAGATACATTAATACACACACACACACACACACACACACACACACACACACCCACACACACACCCATATGATTATTCAAGGACTATCCTCAGATCAGTCTATAGGAACAAAAGCCAAGTGACTTGAGTCAATGCAATAATCAAAGGATAAAATAACTTATTTACTACTTTACAATCAAATTCAAACAAATTTTCATGTAAGTAGGGATTTATTCTCAAGAGTATTCTAGGTTTCCTGTTATTAAGAGTTTTGGTGATTTAAGCGTAACTTAAAACGATTATTTTACAAATTACATGGTTCAGCCGGCATTATTTTGTATTCCATCCCCAAACAACAAAGTTTTAACGTCCTACCTGAGTCTCTTGGATTCTGCCAATTCAATTTCATTCTGTACCATTTCAAATTTAAGCTCCTTCTCTTGTCCTTTTACCTGGGCTCATCCCATTGTACATATCCCATTCCCAAAAGGACATATATTGCTCTAATCGTCATACTCTCAATTACTTTCTGGATTCATTTTTCTTAGTTTATAAATTTAATTCTCTCCAACAGAAAGCCACTAACGTCTGTCTTTCTCCAGAAATTCCTTGAAAGGACATCTTTGTTATTCCTATTTATCATCACTTGGTTTGTGATCAAAACTGCTTTTGCCAAGATGAACTTAAGGGAGGTTCATGGGCAACTTTGAAAATGGACCAATTCCCCTGTAACTACACAAAATTTCTCAGCATTGTGTTTGGGGGTGGCGGGAGGAACATCAGGTTCCAAAAACAGATTTTACTTATCCTTACATATCTTTAAAAGTTTCACAGATTTTTATAATATTTGTTCTATGAGGTTCTTAAGTGAAGTGAAGTGACCAAAGCAAAGGTTAAAGACGAGCTTAGAACTGCTCTTGTCTTAATCGGTTGGAGAGATCCCTAACAACACAGGCCCCCCCCCCACTTAATACTCCTTCACCAACTTCCCCCTTGCTTTGTTTTCCTCTTTGGCATATGAGAATTTGAACTAAAATTACTTAAAAATGCATTCACCTATCATTTTGCATCTGCACACATCCCTTCATTCTAAATACATATAGTAAAACAGTAAAGAGTAAGTCATTCTCAAGAAGATTTTACTAGGATAAACAAAGCAGCGAAACCTTCAAACATCTTTCTCTCAGATCACAGAACTGTTAAACCATCTTACTCTTTTCAAATCCTAGCTTGTTATCTTTTTCCTTACTTCTGTTGTTCCACTATCAGGTTCTATACCCCTTTCCCAAACCTTCCCTTAACATTGTGCACATTTTCACTACTGTGAAGCAAATTTTCATCGCGGAATGCATCGAGTCTTAGTTTAATTTTTTTAAGTGTTCACACATCTCTCTGCCACAACGTAAAAATTTACTCCTCTCTTTAAGCATGTTAATTTCTGATCCTATTAAGAATTGAGAGGCTGATAGTAAACCAGTAGAGAAACTGAAAGGTAAACAGAGAAACTGAAAAAAAATGACCGAAATCAAGGCTAACACAAGACACCAAGCCCCTTTCTCCTATTTACGATCGTCCTATTTTAAAGGCCAGTAACTAACACTATTCCTATGTCTTTTTCACGAATTTTTAGGAGAAACATTTTAGTGAAATGCCTCACTAAAGTAACTTCAACAAACGTTTGGAATATATATTAGACTAAAAAAATGTTCATCAAGAACACAACCAGCAGAGTGAGGGGCCTATTCAAGTGAAAAAAATAATCTACAAAACTACGTATCTGACAAGGGTTGATATCCAGAATTTCTACAACCCAGCAGAAAACTCGAAAAACCTGATTAAAAAAATGACAAAGTGCTTGAAAGACATTCATCAAAGGGAACACACACGCACACGCACACTCACACGCACACGCACCCGCTCGCACATATGTAAAGGCAGTCACCATTACTAATCAAGACAAATATAAATTAAAACCACGCAATGAGAAATTACCTCACATTATTTCGATGTCTACCATCAGAAAACAGTAAGAG
The DNA here is from genome assembly GCA_004363575.1 of Solenodon paradoxus. NCBI lineage: Eukaryota > Metazoa > Chordata > Mammalia > Eulipotyphla > Solenodontidae > Solenodon > Solenodon paradoxus. The sequence continues at coordinate 49,228 of RJWH01005065.1, read as the reverse complement.
TTAGCAAGGATATGGAGAAACTGAACCATGTGTGTACTGTTGGCAGAAATGTAAAACGTAAGGATGATTATGGAAAAACAATATGGCAGATACTAAAAAAGATAAAAGTTACGCCCCAATGACCCAGCAATCTCGTTTCAAGTCATACAGACAAAAGTCTCAAAAATATATATACGCACGACTATGTTTATTGCGGCAGTGTTCCCAACAGCCAAGAAGTGGGAGCTGCTCAACTACCTATTAACAAAATGACTAAAATAATGTGATATACACCTACAAAGGCATATTATGCTGCCTTCACACACTTGCAATATATAAACAGCAATAACATGTCATGTGAGCTAAGACACGTCACCAAAAGAGAAATTCCTTATGAGTCTAATCATATAAAGTGCTTACCAGTAATCAAAGTCACAGAGAGAGAAAATAGAATATTGTTGCCGAGAGGAGAGAGGTAGTGGGTACAATTTCAGTTTTGCAAGATGAAAAATGTGAAGATGAATGGTGGTGATGGTTGCATAATAGTGTAAGTGCAATGCCACTAAACTATATTTAAAAACAGGAAAATGATAATCTGTTATGTTTTACTAGTGGTAAAATAATCTAGGCTTGATAAATGCAAACAGAATAATTGAAAACTTCAAGCTATACTTAGTTCATCAGGCTAACTTCATCACTACTTTTGCAAATAACTTGAAATAATAAATTTAAATATCTTTAAAATAAACTATTTTGCAATTAATATTACAATAAATAAGTGATTAAACTTAAATGCATGTAATTATTATGTACTGTAGTTTAATAAGTAAGTCCTATATAAACCATGATATACTATATAAAAATTTTCTTATCTAAATACAGTACCTTTTTTTTTTTTTAAGGAAAGGTGCAAGCAGCAATGAAGGCAAGTAGGCAGGCAGAGAGAGAGAGAGAGAGAGAGAGAAAAAGAGAGAGAGAGAGAGAGAGAGAGAGAGAGAGAAATGTTTCATTTAGTTCATCTTGGTTGTTCCACTTAGGTTCAGATCTTGAAACAGGGTCCTGAAACTGAGTCCTTTTTGGGGTATGTGGACTATGTGTAGTGGCCTTATTCACTAGGTCACCAGGATATGCACAATAAAAGGATTTTAAAAAGATGAACTGCATTTAAAAGTTGAATGCATTTACTAAGACTAATGGGTCTAATTTTAAACAAACTAGGTCCAGAAGTGTATCTCCCAATTTTTCCCCTAACTAAAGGAGTCTTACATGATACTTAGGGTTTTGAAACACGTTTATGGACACAGACTCAATGCTAACACATAAACCTGTAAAAAGAAAGTATTGTAGAGTAACTCTAACAAGTAATAGTTTTTCAAGACAGTCATATTTAGGTTTACTGCCAACAATGGACAATGAATAAAACATAACAGGTGAAGAATCAAGGTTCCCCTAACCACAAACACAAAAAAATGTGAATCAGAAACCTATTTTCAAGAGAATAAATCTGACTAACTTTTCATTAATTTTTTGCAGGGGTACCCTTCTTCAGATTCCTTTCCAATATGCTTCCTAGACTGTATCTGAGGCATTCTGTGCAAGTAATTTGTCTGGTCATTCCATATTTACCAACTCCCACCTAAAATGCGGTCTTTTTCAAGTCTTCCTTCATCAAGTCTCTGTACTTGGCCCCTTTGTACTTTCCTTTTATTTTGCTGGCACCTATGTGACTATATGGCAAAAGATAGACTTCATAAAGGTAATTTTTGCTCAACAATGAATCCAAAGAAATTCATAAAATATACTGAAAAGTCCACTAAATACTATCAGCACTCAAAGTAAATATATGCTAGAAAATAAAACCTAGCAATCTCCACAAGTCTGCTGCAATTGTTTATATATGTATGTATATACATATACATGTTAGAAATCCCTCAGCCCAAATCTAGAACCATCCTTTCATACATGACCAAAATATGTATGCAATCACTTGCATTCATCTCATTCCTCAAAATCTAGTAAAACAAGGTGATAACAGCTCCCAAAAAAGAATCACTGTCATATTATGGGTGTACCCTTGCAGAAAAGTTGTATTTCACAAAAATTGACATTTTTGCAAGTTAACAGATTTTAATATAACAATTTTCATTTATATTATATATCAATATACTATGTCAAGAGATAATACATAAAGTCTTTTAAGAGTCCCAGCTTTTTTTATGTTGGAAAGAGTTTTAAAACCAAAAAGTCAGAAAAACTGCTATTCTTTTAAGAAATATAGCAAAAACAGTAAGGTTCCTGTGCTTTTAGTGGTAAAAAAAAAGCACATAAAGTTTTATTCAAAACTACAACAAATTTTAACCATTACTAATCTTTAGTCTTCATAAGTGAAAACTAAAAAAAAAAAAAAAAAACACCTAACAACAGAGCTTCCCCTTTGCACTATTTTCCCTAGTAGCTGCAGTAATTCTTAGCAGCATTGACATTCCTAAAACAAGGATAGCCTCAACGTGGCAGCTAACATTTTAATTTACAATTACCCATAACACTATAAAGCAGTACTACCTCAAGCTATCTACATGGCCAGGAATTGTGTTTCCTGAAAAGTTACATGCATTAGTGATCACAGACTTTTGGGTATGCCGATTTTAGTCAAGCCTTCAAACAGATAACAGCCTTTCACAGTTGGCACAGAACGCAATCTTCTGAGAACCCTGAGACACAAGTCTAAGTCTCTACAAAGTTCCTGAAACTAGAATACGACGCTCAGTTATTTTAAATTGCCAAGTTCTGCAATATTGTGTTACGTTCTGCTTGTTAGCTCAGTAGTCCACAGTGATGGAAAAGACAAACTCTAATCCGTAGCACCTCTAACAGGTCTTAACAGCCTCACGTATCTCAATGCTTAATTTCATTCCCTAAAACATTTCTCTAAATATCTTTCACTCAAATGCTAAAAAATGCTTTTTCAATTTTCTGACTGACAGGTTTCAACATATCCTTCACACAGTTACAAGAACTATGTTCCAACCTCTCTGTAAGACAGATTTTATGACACTTCCTTTAAAGAAAAAAGACCAAACAAAGTTTATAAACAAAATGGTACTTAACAAGGCATTTTAAATAACTTACGAACTAATCTGTTTTTTAACCTCATAAGAAGTCCTCCTTGTAATTATTCAGTTCATTCCATATTACGCCTCTAATGTCCTATCTTAATTACAAATTAATTTTATTGGAATATAAGTAATAATCTAATGGAAGCCAGAGAGAATACATAAAAAAATACTATAAGAAAGACAAATTGATCTTTCATGGAAGAACACAGAATTTACTAACCATTTTGTCAATGAAAATATTCACATGAATTTAAAAACTAGACAAGTGATTTAAAAGTTAAAGCAGTAAAACAAACAAAAGCCAGAATTCTGGAACTGGGGGTGCTGGAGGGGGAGGGGAACAAATAAAGGAGAAAAGCTCTACCACATAATAAACATTATAAAACTAATATAACTAACAATCTGATGTACCTGAATAAGTGTACTAATCAACTGAATAAAAGACTAAAATGGTTAGAGTATAATAAAATAACTTTCAATGGAAAAAGCATGCAACATTCAAATGTTTGAGATATTAAAAATATGAAATTCTCTATCTTACTAATTAGTAGAGAATTCCAGAAAATTCAAAATTGGAAGTTATCATAAAAAGAAAAACAAATTTTCCAAGCAAACACTGGAGAAATTTGTTTAAATTCTAGAGACAAAAGTTTCCAGAATGACTCCAAATCTGAAGGCTATTCCTAAATTAGACAAAATTCTTATATTTTCTTAGTATTCTAAAATAAAATAAAAACTGGGAAAATATTGGCAACACATTTCAGAAAAGAGACAGTTTTATTTACATAAAGTCCTCAGAAATCAATTTAAAAAAGTCAGAAAAAAAGCTGGTCAAAGAAAAAAAATTATTTCTTTAAGTGCTAAAATAATTTTTCTAATTCAAGCTACAGTATATCACAACCTTATGAAAAATGAAAGACACTGTGTTGGTAAGAACAACAAAGATTTTTGTACACTACTGGCGGGAATGACTTGGTATAACTGTGGGAGAGCAAGGGACAGAATAGTAATAAAAAACAGTCCACCATTAGCACAAGAACTTTGAAAACTATTTGAGATCAGGAACAGGAAGAGAAAAGAAGTACACTTGTGAATTCTGCTTCTTGTGTCAATGTGTAGTTCTTGAAAGGAAGCCCAAGAAGACACTCATGATTCTTCTTTTCTCTAATATACTCTTCTTACCCAAGTCAACAAGGATTGCTACAATAATCCTCAGTAACAGCAATTCGATTTCAGACAACTAATATTTACGAGGTACAGATAATAATACTATCTTGCATTAAGCAAGGATGTAATCGTAGACACTACTACTTTTGAATGCTCTTATACTCATCAAGCCCATATTCCTTCCTCTCTTCAGGTCCAGGCCATTAAATAAAGCTCTCAAGTTATGGAGCACAAGTCTAAAAAAAGAAGCATGAACTAAAACAACAAAATAACAGAACACCAGGATATGGAAAATTAACTCTGGCCAAGAGGTATGGGTTAAGAGTACTGGCTGGTCAGTGCACTGTAAAATGTTAAGCAGTTTCTCTGGTCTATAAACACAAGATGGTAACCAGCTTTTGATCCCGGTTTCCCTTCAAGTCATGATAATCAAAAACTTGACCAGGGCTGGAGAACAACAATCATTGTGAACAACTAAATAAAAAATAAAATAAAAATTGCTCTTCCTTTTTTTCTCTGCCTGCCTGACTACTTTACTCTTTCCTTTATTCCTGTCTGCAGCACTGCTTTTTTTCTTTAAAGTAAATGTCATGTGTTTTTAAAAACTCAGGCATGACCTATTGGTTCAGTTGCTAAGCCAGGGGCAGAAAGATAGACCATGTAAATAATTAAGCTTCTTCAGTGTCCTGGGAATTTAACACTGGTATTTAAAATACCAACTGAAATTAAATCTCATTGTTAAACTTGGAAGTACAAATGAATACACAAATTTTATGACAAAATCAGAGAAGTGTGGAATTTAATAAACAAGATATTCCTTGGACATAAAATAAATTAGTGGCTTTTTAGTTTTTTTTCAAGACCAGCAGTTTGAGTATTGTCTAAGAACTTACCAGAAATGCAAATTCTCAGTGTCTCATCCCAGATTTAGGTAACCAAAAAGTCTGAGGACACAGTTCAACAATCTGTATTTTATGCTAATTTCCAGATAAATTTTACTGAATTTTGTTTAAATTTGAAGATCACAGCTCTTAAGTTCTTCAAAGAGCAATCATATTTCTGAAAGACAAAATACGTATAAATAAAATTCTCTGAAGGTCTTAGGTCTTCCCTGTCCCTTAGACTAAAACTGCTATTCTAGCTGTATGACATGATTTTCTGTGAAGTTGCTTTTATTTCTTTAATATCCAAGTCTCATCCCAGACCAACTGCAGGAGAATCTTCCAGAATCTATTCTAGGAATAAGATTTTGCTAATTACATTTTAAATACTACAGGAACTTACGAAGCACAGTTAAGACAGCAAAAATTAAAACAATTGCTTTGAGGACTGCTAAGAAAAACATTTTGCTGCCCAATATATGATTATGTACATACACACAGTAGATAACACATAAGAGATGTATACACATTAGGAATAAATTCAGATAAAATTTCCCAGCAAAATACAGTATTTTGTCACTTTAACAGATTGTTTCTTCCTGGACCCATGACTCGAAAGTCATACCAAGGGATATTATGTGGCCCTGGTCTTCCTCAAAGACAATTGCCCCAAATACTACTCCACCATGGAACACCAAAAACAAATTTTAAACACTAAATCAAATTTCATACTATTCACATCAAACCAAATACTCTTACAGATGATTTAAATAAATGTCAGAAAGGTAAATCTCTTAATTCAGCACCTTTTAAGAAAATTGCTGGAGCACCCTACTAGAGTAATGGGTAGTCCTGTTACCTCTAGCCAAGAGTGCTGTGCACATACATCCCCAAGACCCTGGTACATGTCCTGCGGGTAACAGGGCAGGGTGGGGAGAACCACAACCAAGATGAAAAACTAAATAAAATAAATGAAACTTCTTCTTTCTTCTCTTTTCCAGCCTGGCTGCTTACTCACCTTCATTCCTGCTTGCAATCGTCATAAGGAGCAAAAACAAAACAAAGAAAACAAAAAAACTACTGCTAAACATTTTAAAGAATAAACCCACACAAATAAATGTCCTGTACATAGTGGGAGGCAAATGAAAAGACAATGTCAACCACTGCAGTTTTAATAGCTCTGTAGCCAACCCATCATTTCTCAAGTAACTTTTCTCAAGTAAAAATTTTAATTAAATCCAAGAGTACACAGATATATAAAGTCATTTCAATGTTAAAAATGAAAAAGGATATACACAGTATCTTATATGGGGTATTATGGAAATAACTGGAATGAATGGACTCATCACTACCTGAGCCTATCAGAATTCAAAAAAAATAATGTCAATGTAAATATTTGTGAGATACATACAAAATATTTAACAAAGTGCTCACATAATTAAAACTCAAATAAAAGCATTGTTATTAATAAGTCTAACAACAAAAAGTATGAAAATTCCCTATTAATAACAAACATTTATGGAATGTTTACTATGCAAAGCTGTAAGCTTTGTATTACTCTACTAGAAGTTTTGTCCCTTTTGTATATGAATCAAATTAGACTTCCTATGATTTCCACATAACAAAAAAATGAACTGAAAAATTTTTAACTACATATCTAGAAGCAAAAATGAAGCAATTCTTATCCAATGTACTTTCAAAAAATGCTTTGTTCATGCTTCGTATTAGAGTAATTATATGGGGTGTGGAGAGGATATCAGGAAGGTCAGTATCAGTATTATTTAAAAGCTCAAGTAAGTTTAATGTACTATCAGGATTAAGAAAAAAACTCTGCATCAACCTTCTCCCAAATGTTAATATCAGACTATGTTCAAATATAAACACATTTTTTATTACAAGGCACTTAAAATAGCAAAACGGAAGCTAGAAATCTACTTCCCTAGAGATGAAATAAAAACAAATTTCAGAGAATGCAAAATAGTAGCAAAAACACAATGAAAGTTAATATAAAACTACTGATAGTTGCACACCAATGAAACTGTACTACCACTAAACAATACATTTAAAAAGCTATGACGGTATTTCTATTATGTGTATTTTACATTTAAAAAGTTAAATGCTACTTTTATTTAGAATAAAAATTAACTTGAGTATTGCTAGCATAAAGACAGAAAGATTGCTCAACAGTACAGAACTAACAATCCAGAAAAAAGTCCATATTTATCCTCTTTCAACAAGTTAAGTGATTCACAAAGATACTAAGACAACCCAAGGAGGTACGAAAAAGTATTTTCAGTAAGCTACTGGCTGGAAAAGATGAATTTGAATCCCTGACTGACATAATATCCAAAATTTAACCCAAAGTGAACTGTAGACCAAAACATAAATCTTTGTGACCCTCAGTAAGACAAAGATTTCTAAGATAAAAGACAATAAGCACAGCAATAAAAATACTGTTTCATCAAAATTAAAAAATTTTGCATCTGAAAGATACCACAAAAATGAGAAAATATTACTTGATATTGAATGAAAGACACAGTTTAACAAAGAGCAATTAAAAAAAACAAATAATTTTTAAATGGGCTTTCTAAATACTTGACTTCAAAAAAGATTTACAAACAAAAGATACCACAGCATGCTCAGTAGAATGGGTATAACTCAAGTCAGAAAAGAGGAACTGAAAATCCCATAAATTGATGAGTTAAAATATGGCAGTCATTTTGAAACTATTTGGCAGCCGTTTGACAACACAATCCAACATTTTTGTTCTTAGCTATCGAGCCAACACAAAACATACTGATGACACCAAGACTTCTCAAATGATCCTAATACTTTTAACTGAAGTCCACATAACACAATCATATTACAAAATAAATGAACTTAGAATAGGTGAAGCAAGCTACAGTTGAGGTGTATGGAACTGGATTGTTCCAAAAACTTAATGTTAAGTGTTGTTTTCACAACTCTTAATTTATTTTTAACTTGCATACATAATATTCATATACATACATAAAAGGAGTAAATTATGTTAAGAAAAGATGTTAAAAATCAGATTAACTACTTCTGAAGGAACAAGCCACAAACCCCTGGGTGCAAGGGGAAACAATCAGTATGAACAACTAAGTAAAAATAAAATAAAATGTTTCTTCCTCCTCCCTCTTTTTGCCTTCTCACCTTTATTCTTGCCTGCACCTTTCCTTTAAAAAAAAAAAAAAATTAAAAATTAACTTTTCAAATTAACAATAAACAATTTTTTTCAGTTTATAAATACAAGTCTTTTAATATACACACATCAAGAAACAAAAGAAAAAAGACTGTATTAAAATAACTATATTTGGATTTGATTTACACAAAGACTGGAGTCCACATTAAAATGCTGAAACAAATGTAAAAATATTAAAAACAAACAAAAAACTAAGTGGGTGGTTTGTCCAGCTAGACAATAATTAAATGTCAAAATTTTATGATATTCAAATTTAAAAACTGAAAGGGCATTTCAAAATCCTCATCAAAGACAAATTGTTAAGAGCCATGAAAAACATTGATTTTATTGAGATTCTAAAAATATATAAGATCATCACAGAAAAAGACTATAGCAAATTGTACTTAACCACTCCTCTCCATTAATATGAAAGTAAAATATATACTTGAAAATTATTTCTTTAAAACTTGTTTGTCAAATGTAATATTTTGCTGTGGATTAGACAGAGAAGACATTTTCTTAAAGTTTAGAAAAAAATTAGATATTAGGACCAACAAAGGAAGTAATGCTTAAGACAACAAAATGATAGTTAAAAAGTCATTAAAGATTGTATAGAAAAAGGCTAAGAATCAGTCATTATAAATTAAATCATATGCCTAAATCAGTGAAAGAAAACGCATTCCAGTTATCCTTTAAATGTTAAAAGCAAATTCCTTTCTGCCTTTGAGTAAGAAGAAGCAATGAGTAAAGTTTAAAATGTAAGAATTAAAAGGACAGGCATGAGGTTTCTAATTAAGAAATGCTGTCCATGTTTAAAGAAGTCTTTAAACACTTTCACATGTGAGGATGTTAAAAAAAGTTCAGTAATAGCTTAAATAAAAGGTAGTATACAGTTTGTTCAAGAGAATAGCTTCACAGTGCTCAGGGAGGCATTTCTAACAAGTCCAAAGAAAATATTCCCAATCAAAGTACCAATCCCTATTCTGAAAGCAAAGTAGACAATTATCTGGATTGAAAGACTCAATGGATGCCTGGTAGGAAAATGCTACAAAGCATTTCTTAAAAAAAGAACAATAAATTAATAAATCATCTACCAATAGTCAAATTAATATTAAAAAGATTAACAAATTATTCAAGCAGCTATAGAATAAACCATACTGCGGAAAAAGTCAATGGTATAACAAAATCGACAACATAATACAATGGCTATCATTATTAAAGGTATATAAATTCTAATTTCAAAAAAACTCATATTATGAAAAGTATCTGTTTCAAAAGTAAAACATTTTATAATAAATGAAAAGCACATCAAAGGTAGCAATGAGGTTTGACCATTCAAACGCAAACAGCATTATTTCTGTAGAAACAGAACGGTAAAAGGTTGTTTGGAATAGAATTATTTAGTAAAACAATTTAATTGACTTATCTAATTGAGGAGATGTAAAAAAGGCACGAAAACATGATTCAGAGTCTCAGGCTATTACGGAAGGTGAATAAATACCAGACCTGCCAGTTAGGCATAGCTGAGGCCTATCTCAATTCGAAACCATTCCAGGGCAGTGATGGCGTTTGGTATCAATTTCTATTAGGGAAACTGCTCTTGCAGCAAAGTAGGTAACCAGGGGCAATCAGCAATCCAGCCAACAGAGGAAGAAGAGGGAGGGAGGGAGAAAGGTAGAGAGAGAAGGCGACAGAAGGTCAGACAGGAAGGCAGACAAACACGGCGGGTGGGGGTGGGTTCAGATTCGTCAGCCATTTTCCTTTACAATAAGAAATGCGTCTCGGAACCTTTTAGGAGTGGACCCGCCCAGGGCAGAAGGTGACTGTGTGAGAAAAGAAGGACAATTCACAAGCCCCTAATCTACAACTCTCAGATAACACCGCTAACCTGAGAAAGGAGAGGTTGGTTAGCCACACCGCATAGCCGTAAACCAGAATACTTAAGATTGATGGCAATCTTAAAAGTCTGTCCCAAATACCGTGAAGAAAACCCGAAAAATGCAAACCGTACTTCGGGTCTTTGTGGTCAGCTTATCTCTACTTATCTTGGGCCGCAGGTCTGCGTTGATGTTAGATGACTCCAGATCCTACGTTTCTCCAGCGTCCAGTCCTTTTCCTTGGCCGCAACGGCTTCACTTTTCCTCACTTCCGAAGCTCACACCAACAACCGGAGCTGAAACACTGCCTCCCGTGAGGAAAACAGAGAAGAGGGGCGAGCTCCGACTAGGTTCGATAAGGCTGTAACGGATTGGCTCAAAAGAACCCCTAAAAGGTGAGGCGAGGGGAGGTTGGACCTCAAACAGTTGCCTAGGCCGGATATTGTGGATTTGACAAACCAAAAAAATAAGAAATTAAAACACAAACCGCAAGTACCGGAACAACAACGGCTGCGCAAAGTCCCAGCAGTCTTAGCTCAACCCGGAGCCTCACGGATACCCCGCCTCCTTAAGTCCCGCCCCGCCGACTTCCACTTCCCACCTTTCTCGGCTGTCGTCTACTCTCTGGCCACACAGGATTTTCGTACGGGAAGTCGGAGGTTGACCCCAAATGACACTGCTCTCTCCTAACTGGCGTGGGGGCGGGAAAGAGCGCCGGGTAACGCGGTGTTCAGATTCTTAGGCTGTGCTGTGCTACCTCCTGCAGATTATGTTTATTTTCCATTAGCTGAAAAACTGACTCGAGTACAGACTCCAATAAGGAAAAGGGATCATAGAGCAAATCTATTAGTGATAGTAACTGCTGATAGTTTGCCCTCAGCAGGAAACGTGGCTGTGCCAGATAGCTATTTCCTGGAAGGTATTCATTCCTTTTGTAGCTAAAGGATCACAGTGGTTTCACTTGCCTCGCTACGTTTTCTTGCGCTGCGAAGGTCTAGGATCGCAGTCAGCGGACAGTAAACTTCCCAAATATGGGGAGAGAGAATGGGTGGCGACAGAATAGTTGAACCTGAAAGGAGAAATCCTGAAAACAGGTTATTTTGGTGCCTGGATAATGCCCGTCATCCTACAGCCAAAATTAAAAGCTGTGTAAATTGCTACCTCCTCATTTCTCTGCCTGTTTGCCTCTGCTCAACTTGATTTCTCCCTGTACCTTTCCTTTTAAAAAGAACAAGTCTTCTTTCATGTAGTTCATTTTTAAAATTCTATACTTAATTTAGTTCTCTGTGTGAAGACAGCATAATATGCCTTTGTAGGTGTATATCACATTGTTTTAGTCATTTTGTTAATAGGTAGTTGAGCAGCTCCCACTTCTTGGCTGTTGGGAACACTGCCGCAATAAACATAGTTGTGCATATATATATTTTTGAGACTTTTGTCTGTATGACTTGAAACGAGATTGCTGGGTCATTGGGGCGTAACTTTTATCTTTTTTAGTATCTGCCATATTGTTGTGCGTATATATATTTTGTGCGTATATATATTTTTGAGACTTTTGTCTGTATGACTTGAAACGAGATTGCTGGGTCATTGGGGCGTAACTTTTATCTTTTTTAGTATCTGCCATATTGTTTTTCCATAATCATCCTTACGTTTTACATTTCTGCCAACAGTACACACATGGTTCAGTTTCTCCATATCCTTGCTAACTCTTACTGTTTTCTGATGGTAGACATCGAAATAATGTGAGGTAATTTCTCATTGCGTGGTTTTAATTTATATTTGTCTTGATTAGTAATGGTGACTGCCTTTACATATGTGCGAGCGGGTGCGTGTGCGTGTGAGTGTGCGTGTGCGTGTGTGTTCCCTTTGATGAATGTCTTTCAAGCACTTTGTCATTTTTTTAATCAGGTTTTTCGAGTTTTCTGCTGGGTTGTAGAAATTCTGGATATCAACCCTTGTCAGATACGTAGTTTTGTAGATTATTTTTTTCACTTGAATAGGCCCCTCACTCTGCTGGTTGTGTTCTTGATGAACATTTTTTTAGTCTAATATATATTCCAAACGTTTGTTGAAGTTACTTTAGTGAGGCATTTCACTAAAATGTTTCTCCTAAAAATTCGTGAAAAAGACATAGGAATAGTGTTAGTTACTGGCCTTTAAAATAGGACGATCGTAAATAGGAGAAAGGGGCTTGGTGTCTTGTGTTAGCCTTGATTTCGGTCATTTTTTTTCAGTTTCTCTGTTTACCTTTCAGTTTCTCTACTGGTTTACTATCAGCCTCTCAATTCTTAATAGGATCAGAAATTAACATGCTTAAAGAGAGGAGTAAATTTTTACGTTGTGGCAGAGAGATGTGTGAACACTTAAAAAAATTAAACTAAGACTCGATGCATTCCGCGATGAAAATTTGCTTCACAGTAGTGAAAATGTGCACAATGTTAAGGGAAGGTTTGGGAAAGGGGTATAGAACCTGATAGTGGAACAACAGAAGTAAGGAAAAAGATAACAAGCTAGGATTTGAAAAGAGTAAGATGGTTTAACAGTTCTGTGATCTGAGAGAAAGATGTTTGAAGGTTTCGCTGCTTTGTTTATCCTAGTAAAATCTTCTTGAGAATGACTTACTCTTTACTGTTTTACTATATGTATTTAGAATGAAGGGATGTGTGCAGATGCAAAATGATAGGTGAATGCATTTTTAAGTAATTTTAGTTCAAATTCTCATATGCCAAAGAGGAAAACAAAGCAAGGGGGAAGTTGGTGAAGGAGTATTAAGTGGGGGGGGGGCCTGTGTTGTTAGGGATCTCTCCAACCGATTAAGACAAGAGCAGTTCTAAGCTCGTCTTTAACCTTTGCTTTGGTCACTTCACTTCACTTAAGAACCTCATAGAACAAATATTATAAAAATCTGTGAAACTTTTAAAGATATGTAAGGATAAGTAAAATCTGTTTTTGGAACCTGATGTTCCTCCCGCCACCCCCAAACACAATGCTGAGAAATTTTGTGTAGTTACAGGGGAATTGGTCCATTTTCAAAGTTGCCCATGAACCTCCCTTAAGTTCATCTTGGCAAAAGCAGTTTTGATCACAAACCAAGTGATGATAAATAGGAATAACAAAGATGTCCTTTCAAGGAATTTCTGGAGAAAGACAGACGTTAGTGGCTTTCTGTTGGAGAGAATTAAATTTATAAACTAAGAAAAATGAATCCAGAAAGTAATTGAGAGTATGACGATTAGAGCAATATATGTCCTTTTGGGAATGGGATATGTACAATGGGATGAGCCCAGGTAAAAGGACAAGAGAAGGAGCTTAAATTTGAAATGGTACAGAATGAAATTGAATTGGCAGAATCCAAGAGACTCAGGTAGGACGTTAAAACTTTGTTGTTTGGGGATGGAATACAAAATAATGCCGGCTGAACCATGTAATTTGTAAAATAATCGTTTTAAGTTACGCTTAAATCACCAAAACTCTTAATAACAGGAAACCTAGAATACTCTTGAGAATAAATCCCTACTTACATGAAAATTTGTTTGAATTTGATTGTAAAGTAGTAAATAAGTTATTTTATCCTTTGATTATTGCATTGACTCAAGTCACTTGGCTTTTGTTCCTATAGACTGATCTGAGGATAGTCCTTGAATAATCATATGGGTGTGTGTGTGGGTGTGTGTGTGTGTGTGTGTGTGTGTGTGTGTGTGTGTATTAATGTATCTATATGCTTCAAGACTTTTTTTCTTTAGTTCTACTCTTAGGGAATCATAGTACCTTTTAACTTGGTTTTTCATTTTAGTTATATACATAATGCTTTTAAGTATTTATATTTTTAGATTATTTGAGGGAGCAATTGATAGGCATTTTACAGGTGCTTCTGTAAGTCAAAAAGAAAAAGTAAGAATCGTCAAGATTTTTTGTGATATGTTTACTATCGTAATATATGAGACATGCTTTGTATGTTTTATTTTAACTGGTACAATGTGAATTTAATAAATTGAATAACAGTTACTAGTAAAAGTTTACCTTTTAGCTTGTTTTTCATTTTTGGTACTCTCTCTTATTAACTCTAGAGGCTGTTACGTTACCAGTTACATTAAAATTGGAATAATTCATCTTTTTAATAATATTTAAAATAATGCCTCTTTTCCCTTCTACTCGTAGGTTATGAAATGGTCTCTGCAAGATGGTCTGTCCTTGAATTAGAGATTTTTAAAACTAACATACGCCGTTACGTATATCTCATTTAAGTGGACTATAGTTTCTTTACAACGACTACGTAAATAGACAAAGTAGTAAGAATCTGTTCTATATCAATATGACAGCCACAACTCGTGGCTCACCGGTAGGAGGAAATGACAGCCAGACCCAGGTTCCCGATGAACCGTCTCAACCCCTCTTCCAGCAGAATCAGGTAGGACATTAAAACTTTGTTGTTTGGGCATCGACTACAAAATAATGCCACCTGAATCATGTAATTTGAAAAGTAATCATTTTAATTTACACTTAAATTATGGAAAATCTTAATAACAGGAAACCTGGAATACTCTTGTGAATAAATCCCTTCTTACATGAAAGTTTCTGTTTGAATTTGATACAAAGTAGTAAGTAAGTAATTTTATCCTTTGGTTATTGCAGTGACTCAAGTCACTTGTTTTTGTTCTTACATCATTTTTGTACCACGTTTACCTTAAGAAACTTTGATTAAGTAGTGCAATTATCTAAATCTCAGATGCATATCATTAAAATGAAGGCTCTCCGAACTTTTGATTGATCTTATCGGAAATAGTTTTTTTTCCGTTTTTAATTTTCTCTGGAAGAATTTTTGTGTAATAGAAGAGATAGTTGTAGAGGCTTAGGCATGAATCCATTTTCATTTCTGATACAGGTAACTGGATTTTTTTTGTAGTTTTTTTTCAAGGAATGTAATCTCAAAACTGATATTTGTATTACATGGCTCTGATTTATTTTTTTCTGCTTACGTATTTTTAAACTTTACCTAAAAATGTGACATGATCTTTCCAAAACGTGCGTTAAATTTTTGCCAAACCATTTCCCATGACCTTTGAAATAATTTAACTATTGTCATTTCACTTTGTTAAGTAATTTCATTTTGTTTTGATCGTTCTCTGATAGAAGAATATTTTAGAAAGCACTGCTTCATTTTCAAGGTCAGTGAGATTTCCTGATTACCTTCTTGTTGATTTGTAGCTTAATTGGTTTGTGGATCAAGAGTATATTTTATTGAGTCCACTGATTGCAGATTTATTAAGGTGTTGCCCAGCATACAGTCCGTTTTAGATAACACAAGTATTTGGGAGAAAATATTGTATTATGTTGTAGCATTCAATTATTTCCAGTTTGCTTGTTATATTTTTTGATGATCTAACTAGACTTTTTGTTCTGTTTTAATTGCTGGCTTAATAAAACCAGCAATAAAACTAGTAATAACTAGTTAAGACATCTGATCATTTCTTCCTCATATTGTGGATTTGCTCTTTATCTTTTTCCTTTTCTCTTTCAGTTTTAGCTCGGTAAATTCTGAAACTGTAAGACATAAACAAATTGAAAATAGTGGAATTTTTGGAAATTTATCTATTAATCTTTGTGTAGTGGTTACTTTAATATCTGGTAATTCTTCTTATATAACATCTCAGTATAACTGTGTAGTATTACTATAATTATATTATTCTGTGGGAGAAGGTGGGTTAATAAAGACAGCTTTTCAAGCCGTGCTTTCTTAAGCATTATTTTTTAAAACTGATTTTATTGAAGTGCATTGCTTTATGACCCTAAATAGGTTTAATTGTACATCGTAGTAAACAACTCTGTGTATAATATAGTAAGTTTACCATTTCAGTCTTTTTCCTTCACTATACAAATAAACCCCTTTGCCCTGTGTGCACCCACATAGTTCCCCTTTTCTTCCTGGAAACTCTTTGTTTGTTTTGGCTAAAAGTCTTTTCTTTCGGGAGACACTGGTGGTGGGGTTAGTTAGCAAAGTCTGCGTACATCCCAAAGTCCTGGGTTTATGTCCCTGGACTGGCAGAAACAACCAAAATTAAAAACTAAGATTAATAAATTGCTATCTCCTCATCTCTCTGCCTGTGTGCCCCTGCTCAACTTCATTTCTGCCTGTACCTTTCCTTTTAAAACAACGAGTCTTATTTCATGTAGTTCATTTTTAAAGGTCTGTTATAATTTAATTCTGAACTCTCAGCAGGTGGAGGTAAAAGATAGAAAACCTACTCTTAGCATATCACATATTTTTGTAAGAGAACATTTGCAGTCGGTTGGCCAAAACCATCCTTCAAGAGAGCATGTCTTGCATCCGTGTTTCCATGGCATTCCGTATACAGACAGACATACATATATACGTGTGTGTGTGTGTGTATATGTATACACACACACGTATATATACACACACAGCTGTGTGTATGTATGTATATGCATATGTATATATCCACATATACTTGTGGATGTAACTTCTCACATTTCAGAGGACTTGATTTTGTGTTTTGTTTTATAAAAGTGAAAATTTGCTGTGTTCCAGCTTTATCAATGAAAGTATGATGGATCCTTAGTCTTATTTGTCAAGTTAAAGCATAGGTTTCTTACTGAAATAAATTTGAACTAGCTACCTGAAAAGGAATAGAAGGTTAGAACAGTTCCTACTGAGTATTCCAGTGGCCCTTTAAATAGATCATTTAAAGGCGCAGTACAGATTTTCAGTCCAACAAAGCATATTACTGATAGAACCTCCTGTTCTTTGTCTCAGATACTAACTAATAAGGACTAAACTCTATAATATTAGAATCTTAAAATCTCTCCGTAAAAGTCAAAATCATAAGTGCAACATAAACATAATCTTTTGTTCTTTACAGATTATCCATTTAATTTTATAAATAGTTGAATCAGTTGCTAAAACACCCAAGGAATATGTAAGTCGGTAAAAGAAGGAAAATAGATGCTTTCAGGAACATTTAAAAATCTTTTGAAAGTAAATTTGTGAAATTTATTTTACAATATATAATCGTATATAATACACTCTTGCATAGTTTTTTTGTGTAGTTAGTTTATTAAACCAAGTAGAATGTCATGTTCTATAAAACTATTGTTGAATTTATTTTTCTCTCTCTTTGTATAAGTTGCAGTGGTATAAATATCATTGTAACCCACAAAATCACTGTTAGGGCTAAGTACTGTACAAATTCAGCAAATTTGCAGGTCACAAAATAATAGATAAGATTCATTTATATTTTTGTACATTATCAATGAGCAATCTAAAAAGAGACACAGGAAGATAATTTCATCTACAGTAGCATCAGAAATACGTATACGTTAATTTAAATAAGGATGCGGAAGACTTGTACAGAAAACTAGAAAAATCAGTGAAATTAGGGAAGACAAACTGTGCATTAAAAGGTGACTTCACACTATTAAGATGAGAGTACTACCAAAAGCAATGTGGTTTATATATACAGTGGAATATTACTAAGTTATCCAGTGTTTTTTGCTTCTATGTATGACAGAAGAGTAGTGATTTTAACCTTTTTATTTAGAAAATATGCATTGTGTCTTGAATAGATTGCTGATATGAGTTTAATTTTAATTGTGCAGATAAGTGACAGTAAGTACATTGATGTCGTTGTGCAGCCATCTCTACCGTCCCTCTCAGAATGTTCTCATTATCCTACAATGAAACTCTGTCCAATAAAGTTACTTACTCTTCTTTCCCCCAAACACCTGAAAATCCAAATTTACTTTCTGTCTTAATGAATGAGGACTTCAGAGTGTATCCATATTGTACTATGTATTTTAAATTTCAATCTCTACTCTGTATTAACTAACCCCTTTGATACAGATGCTAGATATGTAGATGATAGATAACAGATAGATGGTAGCCATATGATAGCTAGATGATGATAAAGAGATACATGGTAAATGAATGATATGTGAATAGGTGGATAATAGATACATGTTACATACATATCACATTTTGTTTTTAATTATCCATAACTGTTTGAGTTATTATACCTTATTATAACTGTCATTAATATTGCTGTGAAAAAACAGGTGTACAAGTATTAATTTGAACCTTGTTTTCAACTGTGTGTCTATAACCAGAAGTGGAATTGCTGAATTCTACATTTAACTGAGAAATTGCCGTACAGTTTTTCAAAATGACTGTTTTTAAGCCTGAGCAGAATTGTAAAATTTCAATTTCTTCTCATCCTTGACAAAACATACATTCCTGTTTTCAGTTAACAGCCATTTTAGAGTATGAAGTTGTATTGTGACTTTGATTACACTTGCCTAATGATTAGTGATATTAAACATCTTTTCATGTGCTTATTGGCAATTTAAACTTATTTTGTGTTAATTTTTTTCTACGTCGTTAGGTAAATCTCTGCCTCTTTTTTTTGCATATAAATGTCTCATTTTCCTAGCACTATTATTTGAAGTGGTTGTCCTTCTCCACACTGAATGGTGTTTTTATTTATAATTTGAAAAGAAAAAAGAAAAGAAAAGAAAACCAAACACTTGCCCACATATGTAAGAATTTATTGCAGTGTTTTCTATTCCATTGGTCTGCCTGTTTCGATGCCAATCTCACACTGTTATGAGTGACATATTTTGAAGTTAGTGTGTGCCCTCTTGCTTTTGTTACTGTTTTTCAGTATAGTTTTGGCTATTAGTGAGGCCTTTGAAGTTCCATAGAAAATCTCAGGATTTTTTATATTTGAAAAGCACAACTAGGATTTTGCTGAGTTTTATTAAATTTGTAGATTATCTTGGTTGAGTTGAGATCTAATATATTTTCCCCTAATTCCTAAACATTGGGTTTATTTTATTAATAATCTGTTTTGCTGGTATGATCGTTCTCACTACAGGTTTGACACCGTCACTGTTAATTCCTATCCATTTTATTGTTTTTGATGCTATTGTAAATGGAACGGTTTTCGTAAATTTTGCTTTCAGATTTACTGATTTTTTTTTTTTTCTGTCGATTTTTGACTTTTTTTGAACTTATTTATTCCTACAGGCTACTTGTGAGATAACCAGTATTTTCTCTGCATATGATCATCTGTACAGAGATTATTTTATTTCTTCCTCTCCAGTTTTGATGTTACCATTATTATTATCACTTATTATTTTGTGTAATGGCTATAACTAGGACTTAATATGTTGTAGAGAAGTAGAAAAACAGGCATCTTTGTCTCATTCCTGATGTTAGCGTGTGTATTTCTTTAATTTTCTTTCAGCAATATTTTGTAGTTTTCAGGTAAAAGGCTTGATTCTGTTAGTGATTACATAGTTTACTCTTTTGATTGTGTTTAAATGGAATTGCTTATAGTTTTTCAGATTATTCACTGGGTATGTATATATGAAGCTATATTTTTGCTAATTCATTTGTTAGCCATTACTGTTTCTTCATGAAAAATTTAGGTTTTATATACTTGCAAATAGAACAATTTGCATCCTTTTCAATTGTATGTTTTTAATTTATCTTTCTTTTTTTTGAGTGCTCTTATAAGAACTTCCACTGCTATATTTAACGAATGTTGTGGAAGAAGTCATCTTTGCCTTTGTTCCTGACATTAGAGGGAAAATTTTCAGTCTTTCCCTGTTTAAGTATAGTATTATGTTTGTTGTCAGTTTTTCATACATGGCATTTATTATGTGGAGGTTGTTTCTTGAGGGTGTTTATGATAAAAGTTGTTTGAACTTTGTAAAATGTTTTTTTCTGTATCTATCCAGATGATTATGTATTATTTCTTCATTTTATTAATGTCATGTATTACTTCAATTGATGCTTCTTATGTTGAGCTATCTCTGTATTGCAGGAAAAATTACTGTTTGGTCACAGTGTATGATCATTTGTAATATGCTTCTGAAGTTAGTTGGCTTTTTTGAATATGCTTCAATGCTTATAAGAGATTTTGGTCTCTCCTTTTGTGTAGTGTCTGTATCTGCTTTGGTATCAAGAGTGCTGCTGTTTTCGTAAAACAAGTTGCAAAGTGTTTTCAGTATTTGGGAAAAGTTTCAACAACATCAGTCTTACTCGTTTTCTAAATGTCTAGTATTCATTCACCAGTGAAGCTGCTAGTCCAGAGTTTGCAAGTAACTGATGTACAAACTAACATCAGCACCTAGGTTTACATTCACCATTCATCAAATACCTGCCCTCAGACCATGCCCACAACCAGATCGCCAATATTCCTTAACCACTGTCCTCTGGAGCCACCAACACTCTTCCCACGCCTAAGCCCCTTCCACACTAGTAACCTCAGGTTTGTTGTCAGTGT
Organism: Solenodon paradoxus; assembly: GCA_004363575.1. Taxonomy (NCBI): domain Eukaryota; kingdom Metazoa; phylum Chordata; class Mammalia; order Eulipotyphla; family Solenodontidae; genus Solenodon; species Solenodon paradoxus. The sequence continues at coordinate 28,699 of RJWH01005065.1, read as the reverse complement.
CCGTGGTTTGGTTTTTGTTTAATCTCTTCCTTTATTTCCCTGTATTCTACACGAGTGAGATCGAGTATTTGTCTTTCTCCTTCTGGTTTATTTCACTTAGCACGGTTCCCTTTCGTGAACTCATTCATGGTGTCACAAATGACAGGATTTTATCTTAGAGTTGTGCTATATAGTATTCCATGGTGTGCGTAGACCTTATCTTCTTAATGCGTTCATCTGATGATGGGCACCTAGGAGGTTTCCAGTTCTTGCCTTACTGTTGTTGAGTTTTATGAGTCTTTATAAATTCTGAACGTTAACCTTTGTCAGATGTGTGATGTGCAAATATCCTCTCTTAGTAGAATGTCTTTTCATTTTGGTGATAGTTTTTTTCACCGAGCAGAAGTCTTTCAGTTTAATTTAATTTTTGTTTTCTCTAGGCACTGGAGGTGAGTTTCCATAGATTTTTCTAAGGCTGATGTCATTGAACGTATTGCATATGTTTTCTTCTAGGTATTTTATGGTTTCCATTCTTCCATTGAACTCTAGCCCATTTGGATTTAACTTTTGTGTATGGTTTTAGAGAGTGGTCCAGATTCATTCTTTTGCATGTAGCTGACCAATTTTCACAACATCATTTGTTGAAAAGATTTTCCTTTGTCTTCCTTTGCCCTTGGCTCCTTTGTCATAAATTAACAGACCTTATATGAGTGAATACATTTCTGGTGATTCTGTTCTACTGCACTGATATATTTATCTGTTACTACTCTAGAACCATATAGTTTTGATCATTACCACTTTGTAGTATAGCTCAAGATGTGGTAATGTGATACATTAATGTCATGATTGCTTTGAATGCTCAGGGTCTTTTGTGATTCATACAAATGTATTTATTTGTTTTTATTTCCTTGAAGAGTGCCAGAATTTTGATGCAGAGTGCGTTAAACCTGCATAGAATTTTCGGTAAGATAGCATTTTAACAGTGTTAATTTTTTCTACATGTCACAATAAAATATATTTCCATCTTTCCACCTCCTTTGTTGTATCTGTGTTCCAGGGTTTTTAATTCTGTTAGTTTCTGTTGTAAATGGGATAGTTTTCTTGATTTTATCTATTCTATCATGCTGTTTACAAAGAAAAATGGACAAATTTTTGTATATCGTTTTTGGGTTTTGTTTTTTTTTTGTCTGCCATTTCACTGTATTCGATGAGTAAATTATACTACTTTCGTGATGCATTTTCCTCCACTTACTACCATGCGACTTGCAAATTGTGATAGTTTTTCTTCTGCCTTAACTTTCTGGACTCCTTTTATTTCTTCATCTTGCCTAATTAAATTATTCTTTCTAGGAATGTTGGTGTAAATGGCAGGATTTTCACCCCTTGTATGGTGTTCCATCATGTACATAAACTACATCTACTTTATCCATTCTCTGTTCATGAATATTTAGGGTGTTTCCAGCTTTTGGTTATTGTAAATAGCGCTGCTATGTACACGGGGATGCTTGTATCTCAGCCTAGGGTTGTTGTGTTTTTAGGGTAGCTATCCAGTAGAGGACTAACTAGAGCATATCAGATTTCCATTCTCAGTTTTTTGAGGAATCTCCACAAAGGTTGTACCATCTTGTATTCCCACCAGCAGTGTATAATAGTTCTCTTTTCTCCATATCCTCTCCAGCACTTGTTTCCATTCTTTTGGAATAACAGTCATTCTTACTGGTGAGAGATGGTATCTCATTGTTTTTATTTGTATATCCTTAACGATAAGTGAAGTCCATGTCTTTCAGTTGGTCATTTGAATGCCTTCTGTAGAGAGTATTAAGATTATCTGCCCTCCTTTAAAGCTGAATTGTTTAGGGCTGTTTGTGGCTAGGATTTATCAATTCTAATACATATATATATATGTATGTATATATATGCATGTGTATATATATACATATGTATGTATGTGTGTGTGCATATAAATGTGTTTTATTGTTGTTGTTTAAAAGAAGTTGCAGGCAGCAGGCAAGTGAACAGGCAGGCAGGTGAGAGGGGAGGAAGAAGCATTCCTTTCCATTTCCATTTAGTTGTTCACAGTCATTGTTTCATTGCATACTGGGGACCCAAGCCCAGGGCTCTATGTCCTGCGTCCTTCAGAGGCGGTTGGTCTAACCACCAGTCCACCACCAGGGCATGCCCTTTATATTTATTTTTCATATTAACCCCTTGTAAGGTGTATGATGTGCAGATGTCTTCTCCCACTTAGTAGGATGTCTTTTTGTTTTGTTAAAAGTGTCTTTGGCTGTGCAGAAGCTTTTTAGTTTGATGTAATCCCATATTTGTTTATTTTGGATTTTATTTCCCTTGCTATGGAAATTGAGTTCCCAAAGACATCTCTTAAGTACAAATATTCTGTACTGTTTTGCCTATGTTTTCTTCTATGTATTTTGGGGTTTCCAGCCTTAAATATAAGCCCGATCCCGTTTGAATTAATTTTTGTATATGGCATAATGCAGTGTTCTCACTTGAACCTTCTGCATATGGATGGCCCTCTGGTTTTCCCAGCACCATTTATTGAAGAGACTGTCCTTGCCCCATTGTAAAGTCTTTGGCTCCTTTGATGAAAATTAATTCTCTGTATATGTGTGGGTTTATTTCTGGTCTCTTGATTCTTTTTCCGTCGCCTGTATGTCTGTGTTTATGCCATTACCAAACTGACTTGATTATTACTGTTTTGTAGGAGAGCTTGAAGTCAGGGAATGTGGTGGAGCTCCATGTTGGTTCTTTTTCCTCAGTATTGTTTTTGTTATCCTGGGTCTCTTCATATTTTTGTTGTTGTTGTTGTTCTATTTCTGCGAAGAATATCTTTGGTGTTTTAATAGGAATGGCAGTGAATATGTGTATTGCTTTTACTGCTGTGACCATGAGTATGGAATGTGTTTCCATATCTTTGTGTCCTCTTTTCTTTCTTTCAGCACTGTCTTACAGTTTTCAGCATATAGGTCTTATACTTATTGGCTGTGTTTTATTCAAAGGTATTTCATTCATTTCGATGAAATTGTAAATGGCCTTGTTTTCCTGAGTTCTCTTTTTTGTAATTTTATTGCTTGCTTATAGAAATGCAACAGTTTTTCTTTAGTATGAGTGTTGTAGCTGATCTATGTTTATAATTTCTAGCAGCTTTTTACTGGAGTCGTTGGGGTTCTCTCTCTATATTAACATATCATCTGCACATAGTGATAGTTTCACTTCTTCCTTTCCTGTCTGGGTACCTGTGATTTCTTTTTCCTGTCCGATTGAACTAGCCGGGGTTTTCAGCACTGTATTAAGTAGTAGTGGTGAGAGTGGGCACCCTTGACCTGTTCCCATTAGAGAAAAGTTTTCAATTTTTCCTCATTGAGTATGATGGCTGTGGGTTTGTCATATATAGATTGTACTGTGTTCAAGTACATTCCATCTGTACCCATTGTTCAGAGAGTTTTTAACACAAAATGGTGTTGAATCTTTGTGTCAGATGGTTTTCCTGCTTCTATGGAGATGATCATGTGGTTTTTGCCTTTTTGTTGTTGGAGCATATCACACTTATTGACTTGTGCATGTTAAGCCATTCCTGTATACCTGGAATAAAACCCACTTGAAAGTGGTTTGTTGGATTAATAAGTTTGCTAGCATTTTGTTGAGGAATATCGCATTGATGTTCTTCAAGGATATGGCTCTGTAATTTTCTTTTTTGGTGGTGTCTTTTAGAATGCGGGTAATTTGGCATCTTTAAGATGCATTTCCAAGTTTGCTTTCTTCAGTTTTCTGGAACAATTCGAGATAGAGTAGTATTCTTTGAACATTCGGTAGAATTCACCAGTGAAACCGTCTGATGTGGGACTTGTTTGGGGGCAGATTATTTATTACTGTTTCAGTTTTCTTGCTTGTGATTGATTTCTGTATCATCCTGGGTTAGTCTTAAAATACTAGATGTTTCCATTTACATTTGGGGTGATTATCGAAATTTGAAAAATTGCTGCTGCCATTGTGACTTACTGTCTATTTTCAGTCAGGTTGTTTTACTGTTAACTTTTAAGATGTCTTTGTATATTTTTAATAACAGTCCTTTATTTTGGAAACATTTTCTCCCATTCTGACTTTTCTTCTCTGTGTGTCAATAGTGTCATTCAAAGAGCAGAAGTGATTTATTTTAGTGAAGAGCAAACAGCTGATCAATTATTTCTTTAATAGATTGTGCTGTTGGTGTTGCAACTAAAGTTGTTGCCAAACTCAGGATAACACTGTGTTGCCTTCTGCCTTCTGGGAGGTTAATTGTGGTCTTACATTTAGGTCTCTGACCTGACTGTGAAAATTTTTCGGTTAATTTTTGTGAAGGGTGCACAGCCTAGTTGCTAGATTAGTTTTCATAGGTGGCTGTTATTTCAGCAACACTTGTTGAAAGACTTTATTTTCTCTTTTGCTCTTTTGTTAAAGATCATTTGATTACATTGGAATGAATATTTCTTTGCTTTTTGAGTATTATTTTAAACTTCCAGTGCTAGTTCTCAGACCTTGGTAGACTTTATATAACCAGCACCTGTGCCAACTGCTGTAGCTGCCTGGGCCACAGGAGTGTGCCTGGAATGAGCCTCTTTCTGTATGTTTTTCGATTCCTTGTATTTTAGTCTGCATTTAGCTTATATTTAACTTTTAGGAAAACTTGTAGATACAACTATAAAGTTGGTTGATTTTTTTTTTTCTTTCTTTTTTTATTGACTGACAATTTTTTCCCTTTAACTGGTATATTTATACCATTGATGTTTAAAGTGCTTATTGAAAGGGTTGGATTTATTATCTTCCATGTTAGCATGCCCTGGGAGAGTATCGGTTGGGTCTGCTCTCTCTGGCCGCGCACAATTCACAAACATCCCAAAGACCCAGGTTTGGTCCCAAGAACCATGGGGAACAACCGGGACGAACAACTAAATTAAAAAATTAATAAAAATCATTCTTCCTCTTCTCTCTGCCTGCAGCTACCTTTCCTTAAAGAAAAATCTTAAAAAAAAAACAAAAAACAAAAAAAAAAACCACCCCAAAACCAAAACTTCCATATTTGTTTCTATTCAGTGCCCTTTATTTTTTTTTTTTTTTTTCTCATGTTTGTGCTTTTATGTTTTAAAGGAGGGACAAAATGGCTAAGTGAGCCGAAATGGGTAGTTCCCCTTCGCTGTATTTGGGGTACTATAACAGGCTTTTCATTTCTCCGGAGTTGTTCAAGCTCTTATTTAAATGAGAAATAAAAAAACCTAGTAGGTTGGGCTCTAGTGAAATAGTTGGTTTTTTGTTTGTTGGTTTGTTTTTAGTGGAGCAGGGCAGTGGTGGAGAGATTGATCCACCCCCACCCCTTGAGTTTTTCAGTCTCAGATTTTCCAAATTCAGTTTTTGTCAACTGATCAATTACAGTTTAGCCTTTCCTGTGCTGATACTTATTCCCATAGAGGTTTCTGCTCGTTTTTTTCTGTTGTGTGACTTTTTGATTTTCGGTGCCTTAACACTCTCCTGACTTTGTGGACAGCAGTTTGCTCTGTGGTTTCTGTCAGATCTAAAAAAAAGAAGTTGTTGGTTTTCGATGGAGTCAGCTTTTTACTTGATATGAGGAGAGAGAGTTTTATAAGTTCCATATATTCTCATCTGAAAGCCAGGTGCATGTCTCCTTATATTTGTGAATTATGTTTCCGTCTTACTCTTTTAGCTAGTAGTTTTATTTTATTTATTTTGTTTACAAAGCCATACTCATTTTGTTAAAATTACTTCTCAGTCTGTTGTAACGCACTGTACCTACTGTGAATGTTCTAGTGTCTTTTCCCACCACCTTATTTCCTCTGTCCTTCCATTTCCCTTCCCATTGTGCTGGTAACCATCATCTTGTGTCCAGTGAGTTTTGCTGGGTTTTGTTTCATTTCACTGTATTCCGCACATGAGTGACACCATCCTGTATTTCTCTTTTTCTTTCTGGCGTTTTGTTTAACATGATTCCCTCCAGGTCCATCCAGATTGTGGCAGAGGGTACAATTTTATTTATTTATTTATTTTTAATAGCTGCTTGGAATTCCACTGAGTACATAAACCACAGCTTCTTTATCCAGTTGTCTGTGGATGTGCATTTAAATGGTTTCCATGTCTTGGCTATTGTGACCAAATAACATAGGGTTATATGTAGTTTCTCCTGAAAAGAGGTTTTGTATTCTCTCGGTATATGCCTAGGAATAGGATTGCAGGATCAAGCCATAGTTCTCTCTTTACCTTTTTGACTTTTCTCCAGACTTTTCCAGAGAGGTTGCTCTGCTTTGCATTCCCACCAACAGAGTTCAACAGTTTCTTTTTTCTCCACACCTCCTCCCAAACTTCTTATCTCTAGTCTTTTCGGTATAGGCTCTTCTCACTGGTGTCAGGTGCTGTTGTTGTGTCATTTGCATTTTCTGCTAAGGAGTGATGTGAAATTTTTTTTCATGAGTCTGTAGGCCCTCTGTGTTTCCTTAGGATTACGGTCTGTTCAGTTCTTCTGCCCATTTTCTGAGTTATTGAGATACACGCGCTCTTTATATATTTTGGACATTAAAGCTCTTATCTATGTTGAGTGACAGGTTTCTCAAATTCTGTAGGTTGTGGTGTTTTCTTTTGTGGTGCAGAAGCTTTTTAGTTAGGCAGTATGAGTTATTTAGTTTTACTTTGGTTTTCTTTTTCTGTAGCTGTTTTTTTCCATAAAGATCTCTTTGCAGTTGAGTGCTGGAGCATTTTATTTTCTTCATATCTTCTTAGAAGTATTTTCTGGTTTGGGGTCTTATGTTCAGGCCTTTGATCCATTTTGAGTTAACTTTGGTATATGGTCCTAGTGAGTAATAATATAGTGTTTTGGTTTGGTTTGGTTTGGTTTGGTTTTGCATGTGCCTACCCAGTTTTCCCAGCACCAATTGTTGAGTAGACTTTCCTTCTCCCATTGTATTCTCTTGGCTCATTTGTTGAGCATTAACTGTCCATATAGGTATAGCTTTATTTCTGTCCTCTCAACGTTTTGTCCACTGGTCTGTGACTCTTTGTTCCAGTACCATACTGTTTTCATGATGGTTGCTTTGTAAAAGTATAGTTTGAAGTCAGGAATATGTTCCTCCACTGGATAGATTTGACTCATCAAGGCCTTTTGCGATCCATAGTATTGTTCACTCAGTTTCCTTGAAAAAATGTCTCTGGAATTTCGTTGGGAATTGCATTAAATTTGTATACAGTTTTCGATGAGACTTCCATTTTAATTAAGTTGATTCTTCCAATCTATGAGCATAGAGTATGCTTCCATCTCTTTGGTTTTCTATTTATTTTGTTAAAGTCTTACAGTTTTCGTTGTAGAAGTCTCTCCCCTCCTTTGTTCTGTTTATTCCCAGGTTTGACCGTTTTTTGGTACCATTGAGAATGAGGTTTTTCTTTAATTTCTTTTTCTGCTCTTCATTGTGTAGGAATACTGGTTACTGACTTTTGTGTGTTGATTTTACATCCTGCCATTTCGCTATACTCACGTATTGTCCCAACAGTTTTTAGTGGAGTCTTTAGAATTTTACAGGTTAACATGTCAGATTTTACAGATTAATGTGTCGTCTGTAAATAATAATTGTTTTATTTCTTGGTTTCCAGTGTAGATTCCCGTAGTAAGTTTTTCTTGCCATCTTCTTTTATTAAATTTTTCTCTGGCCTAGACATCCAGGGCTGTGTTGAATATTGGTAGTGAGAGAAGGTAACCTTGTCTTGTTCCTCTTACCTTGTTTCACCTTTTAGGGACGTAAGTAAGGTGTTGGCTTTTGATTTGGCGTATATTGGTTTTATTAAGTTGAGGTTATGTTCCTTCTGTTCCTACTTTCATGAGGGTTTTTGTCACTGATGACTAGTGGATGTTGTCAAATGCTTTTTCTGCATCCGTTGACAACGATTGTATATTTTTTTATTTTGTTGATGTACTGTATTACACTGAATTATTTATGTATTCTGAACCATACTCGCATCCCTGGAATGCATCCTACTTGATCAAGGTGTTTTATTTCTTATTGCACTGTTGAATTTTGGCTTGCCAGGATTTTGATGAGCATGTTTGCATCAATATTCATCCGTAATATTGGTCCGAATTGTTGGTGCTGTCATTGTCTAGTTTGATGATCAGGGTAATATTTGCCCCTCAGAAAGTATTTGGGAGTTTGCCTTCTCCTTCAGTTTGGTGTCTATTTCACGACTGACAAATAGGTTGCTCATAATGATTGCTCATAACAGTCTCTCTTGGTCCTTTGTATTTCCGTGTCATCAGAAGTATTCTCACCTCCTTCCTTTCTCATCCTTGTTATTAGGATAATCTCTGTTTTCCTTTGTGAGCAGGGCCAGGGGGTCTATCTCTTTTCTTTATGTTTTCAAAGAACCAGCCCTTGGTTTCATTGGCCTTTTGGTAGAGGGGCATTTTGTTTTCATTTTTATTTATTTATGCTCTGATTCTTATTTTGTCTTTTCTTCTTCTGATTTTTGGTTTTGATTACTCTTTCCTTTCTAGTTCCCTCGGGGGTGAGGCTAGGGATTTAATTTGGGCTCACTTTTGTTTTTGATATGTGCCTGTGTAACTATAAACTTTCAGAATTGCATTTGCCACTTCCCACATGTAGCTTGTATCTTCATTTTCACTTTTTTCCAGGTAAGTTATAATTTCAGCTGATCTAAGAGTTCTTGAGCAGCATGTTCAGTCTGTACATCTTTGTGGTTCTTGCACTTTTTTTCTTTCTGGATCGTTAGTAGTTTGACCCCTTGAGATCAGAGAAAATGCTTTCTAAAACTTCTATCGTGTTCATTTTGCTGAGACTTGCATGTGTCCCAAGATATGATCTATCCTTGTGAATGTTCCATGTACACTTGAGAATAACGTACACACACACACACACACACACACACACACACACACACCAATAGCGTGTGTATATATATGCACCTATGGACGTATGTATACAGAACCACTCTATTTGTGTCTATTAGATTCAGATGAGCTCTTTATTTAGGGTTCTGTTTATTGATTTTCTGCCTGGATGATCTTTGCATTGATGTGAGTAGAGTATTGAAGTCTCCTACTGTTAATGTGTTGCTGTCTGTGTCTACCATTAGCTCTTGTTGGTATTTGTTTTATATACTTAGATGATCCAGCATTGGATGCATATTTGTTAATATTGATGAACTACCCTCTTGGCTGTTAATGTAACATTCTTCCTTGGCTCTTACTGATTTTAGGTGAAAGTTTGTCTTGTCTGGCTAGTATTGCAGTTCCTAATTCCTTGCATCACTGTTGCTTTGGTGCATTATTTTTTTAGCCTTTGAGTTTTAACCTGAGTTTTTGTCTTTGGATCTGATAAGTTTCTTGTAAGCATGCCACTAATGGATCCTGTTTTTTGCTCATCCAGAGACTCTGTCTTTTTATTGGTGCATTCACTTCATATTTAGGGTGGTAACTGACATATAAGATTTATTGATGTCATTAGAGCCTTGTTTTCTATGTCTGTTGCTTTGTTTCCCGTTAGTTTTGATTTGTTTTTCGTCGCTATAGTTTCCTTGGTCAGTTCTTTCAACTGCATCCACTCCCCAGCTCTGTATCTCTTTAGAGTCAGATTTTGCATCTGTCGTGGATTATCGCTATCTTTATAACTCTGTGATAATTTTTTTATGAACTGTCACCGTATCTTTTATATGTGTTCATATGAATTCCATTATTTTGTTTCCCCCTTTACTGTTTTTTGTTCCAGTCTCCTGTTGGTCCTTTGTTTCCACATTGGCTTTCCTGTTTATCACCATTTTGGGGTTTGGTGGGTTTTCGTTTTCATTTCCCCTGTTTATAGGACCTATGTCAGGATTTCCTGCATGACAGGAAAAGCTATTAAAGTTTTATCTATCATTGAACCTTTAAGTTCTCCATCATATTTTGGATGACAGTTTAGCAGGATAGAGTATCCTTGTCGAGTAGTTCCTTTGTTGTTTCTTGTTGTTGTTTGGGGGTAGTTTTTTGTTTTATTTTGTTTTTTGTCTTTCAATGTTTTGAATACACTGTTCTGCTCTCTCCTGCCTTATTGGATTTCTGCTGTCAAGGCTGATGATAATCTGAAGGGTATACCTTTGTAGATTATGTTTCTCTTTTCTCTAGCAGCCTTGAGTAGTTTTTCTTTGTCATTTGACTTTTAGTAGTTTTGCAGTAATGTGTCTTTTTCTATTTAGAAATTTTTGATATTCTGTCTGCTTTTTGGACCTTCATTAACACTCTTTGTGACAGATAGGGGCACTTCTCTGCTATTATTTCTTTGAATAAATTTTCTGTTCCTTTCTTTTCTCTCTTTCTGGGATTTCAAAACAGGTAAAATTGAATAATATGGTGGATATATGGATATTCATTATGCGTGTATGTTTATATATTATGTACTATAAATATTTATTAGATCATTTCACATCACTGTATTATCGTTAGGATGCTGAATTCGCATCTTCATCTGTGTGCATTTCACACCACACCCATCACAAGAAATCTGGTATCCCTGATTATTTTTTTTTCCCATTCTTTTGATTTTTGTTTGACTTTTTTTTTTTTTTTTTTCAGGCCAAGAAAAGAACAAAATTTATCACCATAAATACTTGTTCAAAAGAAACTCCAGAGAGTACATTATATTGGATATTTAAAGTGAAGATAGTGCACTGTATTAAAAATTCTTGCTGTAAGCCTTGAGTCACAATTCCTTAATTTAGAAAAGTTAAAAAAGTGGGTTATTAAGAAGAATAAGGTATCTAAAAAGAAAAAAGTCAGCATGATTTTTGATAGCCATATCTTTCCAGACAAAGCAGTAACAATAAAACTAAACAGGATAAAATATTAATTAGGCACACAAGATTTGGGCATAAAAGATAAATACTGAAGTGTAAAGCATAGGCTAATCGTAAAGGTGAAGTATCACTTTTCATCTGTCACTTCTTTTTGTGGTCTTCCGTGTGCCTTTGTGTGGTTGTGTGTGCATCTTGTTCAGCTATCCTGTAACGATTATTTTTATATTAGTTTTTCCCATTCAGTGTCAGTTGCATTCTCTAGGAATGTCCTGGCATCATCTTCTCTTCGGACCATTTGCACTTTTATTGGCAGCGTTGATTTTGGTATGGCTTTGTTTTCTGCCTTTGATTTGGCACTGTGGCTTTCTTTTTCTTGTATTTTAGATTTCTTCCTGAGTAGTGATATTTGGGTCCCAGTGTGGCCAGTACCAGCCTTTTGGCATCATTTGGGGCGGTGGGGGCGGCGGGGGCTGGGGGCGGGGATCCGTTCGCCGTCTCAGTGCTCTCTTGTGGTGGCCACTAATTCTGTTTCAGTGGTGTTCTCTGGATTCTCTGCAAATGGTGGAATAGTTTTTAATCTTCAAGCCACTGATAGCAAGCTCTGCAATCTCTGGGTTGAGTTCAAAGACAGCCCCTCTCATGAGCTCTGTCCAGTCCTGAGGCAGTAGGCAATTTCTAGTCCTTGAATGCAGGTCCATGAGACTCACTCCCCACCGCTGTTCAGTACCGCTATGATCTCATGCAGGCCCAGAGAGATTTGTAACTAAAGGAGTTCATCACACTGTATTTTATTAGCATTAATTACAAAATGCATGTTCTGATTTTCACATGATTCATATGGCTGTATTTTACAAGACTATCACCTGAAAACTACTCATGGTTTAAAAATAAAAGATCTGCATTGTAAGCCCACTGTTGCTAAATAGTGTTTCACTCTGTTGATACTTACATTGCTAAATGTTGCAGTATACTTTAGAAATTAAGTTTGAAATATTTAATTTTTAAGAGTTCATCACCTGAGCTCCCCAGTGAGAATACACCAACAACCCCTCCAGATGAACAAGGGCAAGGTGATGCTCCATCACAGCGTGAAGATGAAGAACCTGCGTTTCCACATGCTGACCTTGCAAAGTTGGATGACATGATCAACCGGTGAGTCTTACTTTGATTTAGTGGGGCTTTTTTGTTTTGTTTTTTTCTTTTAAAGGAAAGTTGTAGGCAGCAGTGAAGGAGAACAGAGACAGACAGGAAGAGCGAGGAGGAAGAAATATTTTACTTCGTTGTTTCTCTTGGCTGGTACCCCATGGCCCAGGGACACAAACCCGGTGTCTTGGGATGTTTGCGGACTGCACCAGCCAGAGGTTACAGGCTTTTAATTGCTAAGTACAAGGCCTCCCTAATTTGTTTTTTAAATAGTCACTAAATTAGAAAATGATACTGTCTTTATAGTATTGCAACTGGTGGTAGTAAATGAGAAAAAGAAAAGATTAATGCATTGTCAGCAGTCGTAGTGTCTACTTAATAGACTTAATAGTTTTATTACCAAATACTCATTGTTCTTAATGCAGACATTTCTGTGGATTTGAAAGAGAGAGAGAGAGAGAGAGAGAGAGAGAGAGAGAGAGAGAGAGAGAGAGAGAGAGAGAGAGAGAAATTCAGTTGGATAAATCAGGCTAAGTCAGGATATTTTTGGTCTAGAACTATAAGTAGAAGTTTCCTTTTGAGTATTTATGAAGTTTATTTCTCTTTTATCTGTTGATGAATAAAGTCGTGATGTGATTTTTCTTAACTGCCAAATGTTTTTCTTTAGTGCAGACATTATTGCAAGAGGATTTTTTATTTATTCCCTTTTTGCCTGGTGGCTGATTTTAGAATGTACTTCTAATTAGGACTGGATGACTCAGTAATAATACGTACTTAGTAGCACAGACAAAAAAACTGCCTTCCCAGTAACTGAAAACAAAGGTAGTCACAATTTACTTTTTTGTGTGTCTCCCCCACCACCCCGCTCCTTCCCAAAGAAAGGTGCAGGCAGAAAGAGAGAGGGGAAGGAAGCACTTTATTTCATTTCTTTCTTTCAGTTGTTCATCACTGGTTGTTTCTGGCCTCGGGTTCCAGGGACTTGGGATGTATGTGGACCGCACCTGGTTTTAATCTGTAGGCCTCCAGCGCATGCCCAGAATTCACTTGTAAAATAGTTTATTTTTCAATTGGTTTCTTTTTCATGAAGAAAGTATTTGGGAGTTTTGCTGTCTTTTAGTACAGTTTTTAGGAACGAGTGGAAGGACGTTCGGGTAAGTAGTGGGTTAATGAATATTAGATGACTGAACCTGTTCTGGTAAGGTGGAAAATACTAGGTGAGTGTGGTGACCTTTGCATGTTTGCAATTTTTTGTATAGGCATCTACTTACCATAGAATAAAAAGTAAGTCTGTGAGTCACATAGTCGTTAAGAAAATTTACTAAGTGTCCTTTTGATGTGAACTCAAGAAGAAATTGTGTCAATTTTTTGCCTTTTTTAAGATCAAAGAAGTAGTTTGTGTGCTATTTTACTTACAATTAAGTCCGATCCTTAGATGAACACTTTCTTTCTACCTTCATTTGTATGGATTGTATGTTAGTCTTAGTAATTTGGAGTGTATCTATCTTTCATTGTCCTTTAAAAATTTTTCTAAGTACAAAGAAATAGGTCTCTTGTTTCACAAAACAAATTATTTGCTAATCCTTTTTAAAAACATTATAATGCTATGTTTGTTTTTCCACTGTCTTCGTAACAAAAGTTATTAGTGTAGATAACTTATTCATAGTATTTAACTTGTTTTCAAGCAATATGTCTTTCTATTTCATACTTATTTTTAGGCCACGATGGGTAGTTCCAGTTTTGCCAAAAGGGGAGTTAGAAGTGCTTTTAGAAGCTGCTACAGAGCTAAGTAAAAAAGGTAAGTTTTACATGTTACTTTATTTTCCATAATGCGTGCTGCTCTGTATAGTTCCAAATTTTTCTTGAAGATATTTTCTCTATCACAAGTCATTATCTATTCCTAGACTATGTTATCTCCCTAAACTTTTTGATAGCTTAGACAGACAGACAGACAGAATCACCCACCCACCTACCTTCGGACAGCCTTTAAAAAGACATCTGAATTCTTTAAAATTATATATGCACTTTTTTTTTTAATATGTTTATCACTGTTTCTAAGCACAAGATCTTTTCTTCATTTATTTAAAGGAGTTGTTAGCTAGAAATTAAAAACAGACTTTTTAAATTCTGTTTGTAAAATAGTACATACTGAAGCATTTTTTACAACTTAAAAATACCGAATGGCTATATGACTTCAGCTATTTCTGCTGTGATTGTTCTCTTCCACATAAGCAATTTGTAATTGAGAAACATGTTAATTTTCAAATAAATAATTTCTGTAAATGTTATTTAAACAGCATATTTCTGACTGCCTAAAAAGTCAACGAATCTATTTATTTTTTCTAAATGTAAATTGCCATTTCACTAACAGTGCATAGTAAACTGTCAAGATTATATCTTTGAGGTTTTTTTTAACACGTAGAAAGACTTTTATTGGTGGTAGGTTCTGAAAAAGAAAAAAAATCTTCAAAACTTAGGTCACTTTTTTTAAAGAAACTATGATTTACTGTTGCCAGGAGTAAGTTTTATATTGGCATTCATAATTTTTTGGTGACTTTGTTTTCAGTGAAGCTGGGCTCTTAAAACAAATGACTAGTCTTTGTGATAGTCTGTATTTGGTTAAGTCATTATTTGTGAGTCATTAGACAAGGGCTTGGACTGAGGCAGCCAGAGGCATATTAAGTATGAATGTCATTAGGAAAAATTTTTTTAACATCTTTGGTATCTTGTGAACTCTCTTTGTTGATAAGCGTGTCTAAGTGTATGGAAAATATGATTATTTAACTACAACAACTATCCTGTAGTCAGATTTTAAGAAAGTTTCATTTTTAATCTTACAACCTATAATCTAGTGACCTGTGAAAATATTTTACTGGATTACAGATGTTTCTCACCACTCGTTACTTTTTGTTGTTAGCACACTTATTAATGGAGGGACTTATTTACAAAGCATGTCTTAGTACATCAGTACAGTGTAAACAGAAACGGAAGATGGTACTTTGCTTAATAGATTTGCCATTCACTGTGTGCATTTCACTCATCAAGGACCTTTTCCCCATTAATTTTGTGGGTGATTTTTGTTTCTGTGAGGCACTTACAAGTTTTTCTTAAAGTTGTATATTTAGATGACTTGCCAATGAGTATGTAATCAAGACCAAAATACACCTTACTAGTAAGTGCAATTGCTTCTGGGTTGCAAGTTAGGTTGCGTGAAGACACAGGAGTCTTGCTCTTGTTAAATTACATGAAATTCAAGTGAAGATGCTTATGTGCCAAGAAGTGAAGGGGACTATAAATTAGGAAGATAAAACAGGATTTCTTCTTCAGTAATAATTAATTAATTTATAGCCAGATGAAATTTTAAGGTCAAACTTTATTTTCAGTGAGTAAAACGTTGTGAAATGGGTTGATGTAACTTCTTTCTTTAAAATTCTTTGTTGTACCTAGTAAGGTTTTATATAAATCACTGTAAAATTGGAATAAAATTCAAGAAATGTAAAACGTTCTGAATTCTTTATTTTCACTGTAAATAAGCTACCTTTTAACCTCTTGATAATGCTGTGCAAGCTTACAGTGTTATTTATGAAACAGAAACAGTAACAGTTAATAATAGTTATTTTAATATAATTGTGCAGAGAAATGTTTTGTTGCTGTTGTTAAATTAAATTTGTTTTTAACCATCTCTTAGGTCTTGATGTTAAAAGTGAAGCATGTCAACGTTTTTTTCGAGATGGGCTAACAGTATCATTTACTAAAATTCTTATGGACGAGGCAGTGAGTGGCTGGAAGTTTGAGATTCACGTGAGTCTTTTACTTTATTTGGAGGACTCAACCTTCTACATAGTAGTCTCTGGAATAATTACTGTGAGAAATGTATTAAGTCTGCTGATAGGTCTGACAAAGTTGAAGGTCCTTTGGAAATCTCTCTAACAGAACTTAAGGTTTTTATTTATAAAATATTGGTTTAATATGCTGTCACCTGGATCAAATGTGTATTCTTGATTATAGGCCTCACCATTATTTTATGTACCATTAAGAAAGGAAAATAACCAAGATGGGGAATCTAATAAAGAAGCTCCCGATATAACCAGGACATTCGAGGGTATTCATTTCGTTGGGAAACATAGCTAATAAACTCACAACACATAAACAAGAAGTGTGGAATCTTGTAAGCTTTAAACCTGGCATTTGATACAAAAAGAAAAGAAAATCTTTTCTTGTAATTTAAGCCACAAGCCAGTATGCTGACAAGCTGTTGGTATGAATTTAAATTACAATTTTAATTTTTAAAAATGCTAAAGACACTAAATTTAAAGTGTTCTCAGATTGATATCTTCAAGTGAACTTTTAGAAGGAAACACGAGTTCTCCAATCTTGGACAAAAATAGAAGATATCACTATAGTCCAAAGATTTTGATAATGAAAATTTTTTTGTATTTTATCAGAATCCTTAAATGACTTAATAACTCTCAACCCCTGGTTCTTACTTTTATAAAGTGGAATTAATCAAAGTTAAGGATTTGGATCAAAGTGAAGAAGCACTCGTGCATTTTCATGGAGTTCAGTCTCAAAAGTATAATTTTTCATTTCTCACAAACAACTGTGGCATGTAAATCTCAGCGTTTTCTAATTGGACTGGTCTAACGTGTAACATTTATCCCTCAAAATGGATGCTTTGGAAACAGTGTGTGACTATGATTAAAGTCTGAAACTACAGATGTCCCTCTTCCCCTTGTACAACTGATGCCACTGTAAATGTTTAGATTTGGGGATTACTGCCTTGAGAGAGTACAAATTTTGAAGAAAGAAAGTGGTAATTTACATGTTTCCCAGGAACATAGAACAGAAGTTGGCACCGTTAAATGCCACTTCATTTGTAACCCTTTCAAATAGCTTTTGAAATTAGTTGCAGTCAAATTATGAATTAAGCAAGTCCTAGCTTATTTCTTACCAATGTGTCAGCTTGATCACAGTATTTATGAAATTAAGCAGAATCCATATAACCAATATAGAAACATGGAGAAATTATTAGCAAGACTAGAATATTTCTGTATTTGAAATTGCAGTTGTATCTTTTTTATATATTGACTTCCTTCCTCCACAACAGAGGTGTATTATTAATAATGCTCATCGCCTAGTGGAACTTTGTGTGGCCAAGTTGTCCCAAGACTGGTTTCCACTTCTAGAACTTCTTGCCATGGCCTTAAATCCTCACTGCAAATTTCATATCTACAATGGCACACGTCCTTGTGAATCAATTTCCACAAATGCTCAGTTGCCTGAAGATGAACTATTTGCTCGTTCCTTGGATCCTCGATCACCAAAAGTGTGTTGGTTTATTTTCAAAATTAAATATTAAAATTGTTTTGTTTTTCATATAAAAAAAGTAGCGGTGTGAATCTATAACAATGACAGTACATAATGTTACTTTATATGGGTTTCTGATTAAAAATATGTTATTTAATATCTATTGTTGACTCACTAACATTGAACACGTGGCCAGCAGCAATATTAACTCATGCCTGAGCAAAGCTTGTTAAAAGCATTGATCAGTTGATAAATACACTCACTGGAACCTAGCTAGTACCACTTCTGTACTCTAAGCAACTTTAGAGACTGTACCTGCTTCCTATGCACTTATATTTTCAGTAGCAAAATATCTTTATGTATAGGGCATGTAAATGCAGATTCTTAAGTTTTACTGTTTCCTTTTGAGGTTTACTGTGCACTTGACTTCTTTACAAGAAAATGTTTGTGTTGTTGATCAACATTTAAATGTTAAGAGAGGCAAATAATACTTCATGTCATGGGGATCTTGCCTCACATTTCTTTTTCTTGCCTAATTTTCCTGGTAGGCTGCTAGTACTATTTGAAGCTATTTCAGCTAAAGCAAATCTCATCTTGGTCCCGGCTTCGGAGAAAAACTTTCAGTACTTCACTATTGAGTGTGATGTTTGATGTGGATGTTTCATGTTACCTTTATTATGTTGGAGTAGTTTTCCTCTATTTTCTAATCATGTGTTTTTCTCATGACATGGTATGGTATTGGACTCTGTCTAATCAAAATGCGTTTTATTAACTGAGATGATCATACTGAATTTTTCTTCTTTGTTTTGTTAATGTGGTTTGTTATATTGGTTGATTTTTGAACATTAATACATTGCATTCCAGGGGGGAGCATTTCAATAAGTTATGTGCACAAATTTAAAAAAGTTTGGTTGCTAGTGTCTTGGGAGGCTTCTTAATATTTCCGAGAAGTTAGTCTGTAGTTTTCTTATGACTGTGAGTAACACTGGCCTCATAGAATTGAGCTTGGTATGTTTCTTCGTTTCAGGTTTTGGAAGAGTCTGAGGAGGTTGATTTTTCAAATGTGTGTTAGAATTTTCCATCAAAATCCTCTAGTCCTTGGTTTTTCTTTGCTGGGAAGATTTTTTATTTTATTTTTTTATTGCTGATTCCATGTCCTCACTAATTCTGATGTTCTTGTCCCGATTTTTGTTGTACTGTAGGTTGTCTGTTCCATAAAATTGTCTGTTTCGTCTGGATTATTCAGTGGTCTTAAGTTAGGTTGTTGACTTGAGAGTACGCTTTAAAAAAAAAAAAATCTGCTTGAAACGATATATTTCTTAGCACTTACTTTAATCAGTTTATTGAAGAATATGTTGTATTTTTAGATATCTGGATTTTCCAGTTTTTTGTATGTTTAGGAGCTTTGAAGTTTGGTTCACAGTATAATTGTTACATCTTCCTGGTGAATAGGTCTTTTCTTTACTACATAATTTTTTTTTATATTTGTCTCTTGTGACATAGGACAGCATAGGATTGCTGCTTCTGTTAACTTGGTTACTATTTTCATGGTTACTATTTTCATGGAATACGTTTTATCTTTTTACTTTTATATTATACGTATTCTCATATCTAACGTGACTCTTTCTAGACATTATATGCTGGTTTCTTAACTGCTGTACCAGTCTTTTGATTGAAGAGTTTAACTCACTTGTATTTAGTGTTTATTACTGATAAGAATTTACTCATGTCATGTCTTTACTTGTCTTCTGTATAACAATTTTTTTTTTTTTTTGGCATGTTTCATTTTCTCCTTTCCAAAATCCACTTGTTCAGCTGATTTCTTTGTACTGGCATGATTCATAATTTTCTCACTTATTTATTTTTTATTTTTTTCTAATGTAGATACATACTCTCCGGTTACCAGGGAGAGTAAATATAACAGCATAGAATTAATAGTAACTCTATTTTACATAGCCTGATACAACTTGACTTCAGTTGCCTGCAGACACTACTCCTTTACAGTTCGGTCATCTCTTGGTTTGTTATTGATGCCACGAACTGCAAGTCTCACTAATATTTTCGCTTTGAAATCCTATAGAGTTAAAAATGGAGCTGTATGCCAAAATTGCAGTAGTACTGGTATTTATGTTTATCTTCTTTTATGTAACACTGAGCAAGAGACTCCATTTAGCATCTATTACAGGGTAGGCCTACGGTTTATAGACTTTCTCAACTTGTTTCTAGGAATGTGTTGTTCATCCTCATTTTTTGAGTAATTACTTTGTTGGATATAGCTCTCGTTTGTCAGTTATTAAAAATTAAAACATTTCAGCAGATTAAATATATCATTTCTGACCTGCAGGATTTCTCCTTCCAGTGTTACTAAAAATCTCCTCTGCCTAATGACCGACATTTCTCTTACTGCTTTTAAGATCCTTTTTTCTTGTCTCTGACCTCAGACTGTGTGATTATAGTGGGTCTTTGTGTAATTATTTGGGTTTATTCTCCTTCGAGATCTCTGAACTTCTTATATATCCTCAGATTTGGAAAGTTCGAGACCATAGTTTCTTTATAATGTCTCTGCTTTTAATCCTTACTTAATGTGTAGATTTTAACACTTGGCGGTGTTCCGTTAAGTCCCTTCAGTCCTGTTGACTTTTATGTGGATTTCTGTTTTTACTCTAAAAGAGTAAAACTTGATTATTTCAGATGACTGTATTCAAGTTTAGTTTATTTCTTCTGCTGGTTTGAATCTGCTCCTGAACACTTTATTGAAATTTTTGTTCAGTTAATATATTTGTATCTACAGTATGTTAGGTTCATTTTTGTAATTTATGGCTCTTATGGGTATTGTTCTGTTCAGGTATTCTTTCTTGATTTCTTCTGTTAATTCTTTGTTGTTGTTTTTTTCTTCATTCCTTGAGCATATCTAAGGGATTTTAAATTCTTTTTCAAGTCATTCTGCTGTCTGCTCCACGACTGGGTTCTAGAATTTTCTTTCGATCACTTTTTTGGGCCACGGCTATTTCTTTATATACCTGTGATATTTTGTTTTAAATTGGGTGTTTGAGAAGCTGCTTTCTCCCAGACTTGTAAGGGAAGACCTTTCAGACTACCTGATGGTAGTATACACTGTAGTAAAGCAAGTCATCCAAATATTTTGGTTTCGTGATGCATACAAAAGTCATTAGCGCAGTACTGTAATCTGTTAGGGTGTGCAGTAGCATTATGTCTTTAACAATGTGCATGTCTTAATTAAATGACAGATACGAAATGAGCCAGTGCTGTTGGAAAAATGGCACATTAGGCTTGGTGGATTCAGGCTTGTAGAAACTTCTAGTTTGCAGTAATTACGTAGTGTATTTGAGGTGTAATATAGCAAGGTATGCTTAAAAAGAGGTAAGAAAAAAACTATGGTGAATTAATTTAGAAATAAAACTTTAATGTGAATTTCAATTTTTATTTAGACTTTCATCACATCAAATCTGGAATTACAGCATACCAATATATTACTATAGCAGCAGTTTGTTATTATATGGCAGTTTCCATGTGACTTGGTATTTTTCACCTGTTTTTCAGTGTGTAGACACTATTTCTGCTTAAGACCGGTATCAGGCCTGTGTTCCTTTTTCGTATTCTTCTAAAGCTTTTTTTTAGAAAAATAAGACTTAAAGTCTTGTGCACTCTTTCATACTTTGGAATTTTATACTTACATTCTTACATATAAAAACGGTTTTAGCTACACAATCCTTGCCTGGTTCCTATTCATCTTAGGATATGAAGATAATACCAGTTGTGATTCTGTGAACTAACTGATAGGTGCAACCTGTGTTGCTTCTGACTTTAGAGGATACCAAGAATAGAATGTAATGCAAAAGTTTTAAGTTGCCATAGGTAGTGTAGTACAATAAAGACAATTTTATGACTCATTTCATTGAACTTTGTATTTCTGATGTATACAAATGTACATACAAATATAGTAACTTCTTTTATCCTAAGGAATTAACTCTTTTCGTTGACTGTTGCAGGGTTGGCTCGTGGATCTCATCAATAAGTTTGGCACATTAAATGGGTTCCAGATTTTGCATGATCGTTTTATTGTTGGATCAGCATTAAATATCCAAATAATTGCAGCCCTTATTAAGTAAGTTGTGTTTTTACAAGAAGCTTGGTTTATTGTCTTGAAAATTACTGAATTTAAATTTGCTTATTTACCTGATTTTAAACTTAACAACCTTAATTTTTCAATATTGAAGATAGTTGGAGAGCCACACTTGAAAATAAAAATTCTGGGATTTTATGTTTTCCTTTTTTCAGACCATTTGGACAATGCTACGAGTTTCTCAGTCAACATACAGTAAAAAAATACTTCATCCCAATTATAGAAATAGTTCCACAGTATTTGGAACATTTAACTGATGAAGAACTGAAAAAGGAAGCAAAGAACGAAAACAGAAATGATGCCCTTTCAGTGATAATTAAGTCTTTGAAGAATTTAGCTTCAAAGATCCCAGGGCAAGAGGACTCTGTAAAAAACCTAGAAATTTTTAGGTTAAAAATGATCCTCAGGTAAGCTATTTCCCTACTTGTTGATTGTTTGCTTGTCTTTTTCTAATGTTCCTTAATCCAGATTTCTCTTATAGGTTGTTGCAAACTTCTTCTTTTAATGGAAAGATGAATGCACTGAATGAAATTAATAAGCTGTTATCTAGTGTATCATATTATGCTCATCGGCGTGGTAATCCTGAGGAAGAAGAATGGCTGACAGCTGAGCGAATGGCAGTAAGCCCCCTTGAATCTTCTTTTATGAATAAGAGCCCACTTAAGGAAAACTAGATTAGCAGTAATAATAATCTAATAAATTAGTTATTGATAAACTAATCAAAAATAGCAGCATAAAAAATAAAGGTAATAAAAATTCTGAAACTGGGAAATTGATTCATTACTTAACAATCTCCATAAAAGTAGTAACATAATTTATTTTGAAGTAATAGAGTACCTTGTGGATTTGATAAGTTTATCAAGGCATTGTTGAGTGCATGTATTCATGGGCCTGTTCAAATTTGGGCTTTCGTTGATGTAGTTAAAAGGTAACTAGGTCTAGAATGTAGTCACTGAATTGCCTTGGTTATGACTTGAGAATTCATTATGATTAAAATGGGTGTTATCTCTGTGGATTAGTTTATCTTGATTTTAAGTAATTTACTGTTAAATAACATTCGTATGACTTGACGTTCAAAGGAAACTTTATCATAGATATTTATATGTAGTTTATACTTGAAATGCATAGCATATTGTTGACCAAATAAGTTATTCCATACTCTTTTGTGAGTGTATCTTGTGTGTGGATATTGGTGATATAGCTGTGAAGAGTCATCTTCACCTTAAGAATTAAGGAATCTTCATAGTTTAATTGTGGAATTGGATCAGAATGTGCTTGGTGTGTATGTTTGGGTATTGAGAAAACAGTATATGACCTCCTGACAAGTTTAGGTTAGTGTTGGAGGCCAAGTCTCATGGATGCAAAATGAAGCATAGAAATAACTCAGAATGTGGTCCTGTAATCCTTGAATTTTTACCAGTTCTTGACAGAAAAAGAAAAAGAGAGTATTCAAAAGGTTTCAAAACCATTTATCATTGCCGTGGCATTTTTTATTTTTACCAAAAAATCTGATGTATAACATTGTCTGTTCTCTATACTCAGTTTGAGAAGTGAAGCAGGTTTATCGGAACATTTGTCTGTGTGAAAATTTATATTACATATAACATATATGTATATATATAACTGTGTATGTGGTTTTTTATTAAAACAGCAATAAGCACATGACATTTGGGCTATGATTTGTAAATTTAACTCTTATGTGGGAATTCATACAAAGTGTGATGCTATGTAATTGTAACACTGAATAATTGTCCATTAGAATAGCCTCTTAAACAGGAATAGTGGTATGTCATTGTCCATGAAATGGTCCAGTAACGATTAACATTAGAGTAATAAAATTGCTTATTAAAAATAACTTAAGTAGACACACACTGGTGGCCCAGGCACCTGAGGCTGCTGTAGTTCAGACCATGTGGGACCCAAGGAAATGGAATCAAGACCCACAGCTGGGAAAAAGGGAAATAAGCCTTATTGCTGGTTCAGTTTTAGTACAACAGCCACATAAGCAAAGTTTGACATGTTCTCTTTAAACTATAGGCTCTTATAGCTACTGTATTTCTGAATATAAACCATGGAGAATCTCATTATGTGTGTGCCAGGATGTATGTTCACCAGTGTTTGTACCAGATTATATTAGCATAGTTTCCTTTTGCATGTATATGTGATTTGGGTTTTTGGATCCCCATTAATGTTGTTTTAAACTCTCAGCCACTGTTTCAGTTTGTTTTATCTTATTGAGATATAATTGTCATTCAGTGCTGTATAAATTTAAAGTGTACACATAGTGACTTGACTTACACAGATCCTGAAATGAGTACCGTGATACGTTAACATTCACCATCTTGTGCCGAATTAAAAAAAAAAAAAAGAAAACCCTTGTGTTGGGACTTCTTAGGGTCTGCTGACTTTAAGAACTGTGTTAAAATTGTAGTCATTTTATTGTACACTTATTTATCTTATACTGTTGTCTAAGTCTGTAGCTTTGCTACTGTCATGCAAATTCCTGTATTATATTGCGTTTTTTAAAAACACGTCTCAAACTTTTGGTAATTTCGTGGTGGGCAGTGTGTATCAACGTGTATTTGTTGAATGGTGAACCAATGAATGGGCTTATATTATTGTGTAAATCAAATTCACCTCAATAAATTCTTTAGAAATTTCTGTTTATTTTGTTTCATTAAGTCAAAATTTGTATTGCATGTAGGAATGGATACAGCAGAACAGTATCTTATCCACAGTCCTGCAAGATAGTCTTCATCAACCCCAGTATGTAGAAAAGCTAGAGAAGATTCTTCGTTTTGTGATTAAAGAAAAAGCTCTTACATTACAGGATCTTGATAACATTTGGGCAGCACAGGTAAGAATGTAAGGTGATAATCTTTGCGTAAGCAATATCTTAGGACAGTTATTATCTAACAGAATGTGAATTTGTATTATTTACGTTTTACTAAGTTTAAACACTGTGTACCGGAATTCTGCCACTAATCTTGGTGGTGGTGGTGGTATTGCATTAGTTTACAACACTATGGAAGTTCTAAAAAAGTATATTCGTACCTTAGTCGGTGTGTACAGTACTCCCACCTACCACTACCGGTCCTAGAGCCACTCACCACTGTCATTTGTACTGCTTCTGCCTTACGTTTCTCTTCCCTGTTAACTCTCCAACTCTGGCACCTTTCTTCTGAGTCCTGAAAGTTTTGTTTTGGTGTAGTTCCTTTGTTTTTTTTTCCTTATATACCACATATGAGTGAAACCACCTCCTTTTTTTTTTTTTTTTCCCTGACTTATTCCTCCCAGGTTGTTGCAAAAAGTTCAATTTTACCTTTTTTTTAAAAAAAAAGCTTGAGTAGAATTCCATTTAAATGCATTTTCTCTACTAAGTTATCCTTTGATGGACTTCAGGTTGCTTCCGTTTCTTGGCTATTGTGAATTATGCTGCTACTAACATAAGGTGCAAATACGTTTTCTCATTAATGTTTTTCGTATGCTTTGGCTACACCTAGAAGGGGATTTGTTGGGTCAAAGGGAAGTTCCATTTTTTGATTTTTTAAAATAATCTCCATACCCTTTTCCAAAGAAGTTATACTAATTTACCTTCCCACTAACAGGGTAGGAGGGTTCCCTTTTCTCCTCATCTCTTCCAGCACTTTTCAGTTTCTAGTCTTTTTGCTATAGGCCATTCTCATTAGTGTGAGGTGATACCTCGTTTTGGATTTTATTTGCATTTCTCTAATGATGACTGATGTAGAGCATTTTATCTGGCAATTGTAGACCCTTTTTTTTGAGTGAGTTGTGTTTTTAGTTGTTGAAGTATATGAGTGTTTTATATGTTTTGGGATTAACTGCTTGTGTGGTGTGAAGTACAATTGATAAGTACCCTTTTCCTTTTTTGTGGTAGTTGCTAGTTTCTGTCATTGTATTGAAAATTTTTTAGTTTTATGTAGTCTCAATTGTTTACTTTTACTTTTAGGTCTAACCTTTGCCATAGGTGTCACTTCCCAAAGTCCTCTTTCAAGTTGATGTCATGGAGGGTGTTGATTGCTGGATATTTTATGGTTTTAGGTCTTACATCCAAGTCTTTAATCCATTTTGAATTTTTTTGCTGTGGAAATTAACAGTTAAATCTTCTCTCCGTCTCTCCCCCTCCCACTCTCTCCCTCCCCCTCTCCCTCGCCCTCTCCCCCTCTCTCTCCCTGGATGTAGTTATCTGATTTGGAAACATCGTTTGTTGATGAGACTTCTTTCCTCTGTTAAATGATGGTCTCAACTCTTTTTGTCATGGATTAACTATGATTTTAAATACGGTTTTATTTCTGTACTCTCAGTATTATACTACTGGTCTGTTTCTCTGCTTTCATTTCCAAACCTTACTGTTTTGATGACAAATAATCTAGTATAGTTTGAAGTCTTGGTGTGTGATTGCTCCCTTTTTCTTCTTTTTTTTAGAATAGTTATTGCTGTTTGAGTTATTCAGGCATACCATACAAGGTTTACCAGTGATATTTGTAAAATTAGAAAAAACACGTTTCCTCCATTTTGATGCTTTTTGCTACCAAGTGCAAATTATAAATAAATCAGTTTTATATGTCGTGTTCATTTATAACAATCATTAATTATGTTTTTTTCTGAATTACAAGAAAAATCAAATGTCACAAGAATAACATTGTTTTACTTGTAAAAATTTAGGATTAGTCAGAGAATTTTAGCTTTTCATAATGAAAAATGATCTTTGGTTTCAGAAATAATGTATAATTTCTTAATCACAACCCTTTTTAATGGAGCTATATATATATGTGTGTGTGTGTATGTATATATACATATATATATATATATATATGTTTTATGTTTTAGACTACAAAGCCTGTTGTGTTGTTTTGTTTTGTTTTTTAGCGAAAACCAACAATAATCTTGCTTAAAACTTTTCACTCTTTTGCCTTATTTTCTTTCCATTTTAAGTATTTAAAATTAGTAAGTATTGTATAATAAAGTTTAATATTCTAGTATGTAATAAGCTTTCTTAAGAACTCTTAAAATATGCTATCATGTATACAGAGAAAATGAGTAAAGCTATTGTAGAGCATTTAAATTTTTGAGAATTCCATTATAACATCAAATAAAGCAAATGGGAGTGTTTTATTGATTAATGCAGATTGGCAACACAGAAGTACGTAGTTCCTAACTATGTAAATTTAAGTATGTTGTGTGTGTTATTTTGTTTGTGTTTTGCTCACTTCCATTTATGTCATTTGTTTTTTCAACAGGCAGGGAAACATGAAGCCATTGTGAAGAATGTGCATGATCTGCTGGCAAAATTGGCTTGGGATTTTTCTCCTGAGCAACTTGATCATCTTTTTGATTGTTTTAAGGTAGTCGTTCATGTAGTAAAGTACCATTTTTTTTTTTAAGTAAATTAATTGTCTATTTTGTGTTTAGCTTGTATACTTCCTAAGAAATTTCCTCAAGCAATGTGAATAATCGTTTCTTGTTGCTTATTCCATTCAGAAGTTAGCACTTTTTATTAGAGTGATCGTTTCCATTACAGATACAGAACCACACTCTTCTACATTTCAGGTTATTTCATTTGATCTCGCTGTTTTCATGCAGCTTTAAAGTTAAAGAAAAAAAGTGTAGGAATGTTGGAAATTTTGTTTGTTAGAATGACAAGTGATAGAACAAATATAAAGACAATTTAAAATGCAGTTGTGGGGTAATATAGGCATGTGGAAATGAAATTCAGAAGGTAGCTGAGAATCTCTAATATCATGTTTGATTGATGTAATTGGGCACTTTAAGTAAAAAGTCTTTGTATTAAGATTTGTGGGAGAATTTCTGAATTAATAGCATTAAAATACATCATTATTCATGAATAAATATTCCACTATCCTTAAGCTTTAGAATCACAAAATTAAAAAAAAAAAATAATGTGTGCTTTGCTGCTGTAATTTTAGTTTATACAACCGCATGAGCAAACAGTTTGGCTTTGCCTCTTAAAATGTAGACTATTGTCTATGCTGTTGCACAAGCATTGTACTTCAAAATATGCACCCTGGAAAAACTTAACATTTGTAATCAGTATATATATTCATTGATGTCTATAGCAGAATGGTTTGTTTTATCCCCAAAGTGCAAACAACTCAAATATCTGTTGTTAATGGATAAATGAAGAGCATTTATGTTCTAATATGGGAATGTTATATGATAGTGAATATTAATACACTATGGTAACTCAGCAAATGGATGAATCTTAGTATCATGACATCTTTTGAATATACGTTAAAATTCATTTTGGTATAACAGAGGTAGAAAGGAAATGAAAATGTGTGCAACCTATATTTGCACTTTATTAAAAGTATACATTTTAGTATGTTTTGTATCTGTGTAATTACGCTACCACTACTGTTATTTAGTTTCAAATATTTTTCTTAGTTTAAAACAAAATTTCATTCACAATGACTCCTCTTTCTTTAGTCATGTTCTGCTGTGTTTTGGTGAAGTTTCCTATTCTGTACATTTTATGTAAATTTGTGGCCAGTATTAACTGGTATCTTTCATTTAGTTTAGTTACCAGAATTTATCTGAGCTGTGTTGTATATACACTTCCTTTTATTTTATTCAAAGGAACATTGCATTATAACTATATAGACACATACAAATTGTGTTACTGTGTTCACCGTTAGCAAGGTTTCATTTTCTTTTAATACCCAAGTAGTGTAGTCCATTGTGTAATAAAGACTGCATCTTCTCTATCCATTCATCTGCCCATGGCCACTTAGGTTGTTTCCAGTTCTTGGCTGTTGTAAATAATGCCACCATAAACTTGACCATCTGTCTTCAAATTAGTGTTTTTAGGCACACAGAAGAATTAACAAAATTTCTGTGTTCATCTTTTTGGGCACTATTTACACTACTCTCCATAATGGTTAACACCAACTAATACTCCCACTAAGAGTACATAAGTTTCCTGTTTGTCTATTTGATTAATAGTCATTCTCACATGTGTTTTCCCCTATACCCTCTTTTAGACTGAAAGCAAGTTAACCTCAAGCTCATTCTACCAGTGCACATTTTTACTCTTCTCGCTTATGTTTTATATTACTGGTGTCTTGCTGCTGCTTCTCTCAGTGGAGTTTCAGTCATTTCATAGAAATCCCTTTAGTATTTTCTTTCAACTGAAGTTTAGTTCTGATAAATTCCTTTGGCTTTTGTTTGTTTCTAAAGCTCTTTATCACTTCTTCAATTCAATTCAAGCTTAGAATATTCTTTGTTGGAAGTCCTCTTCTCCCCCCCCCCCCC
>RJWH01005064.1:0-86600 GCA_004363575.1 Solenodon paradoxus | reverse complement strand
TCTCTCTCTCTCTCTCTGTCTCTCTCTCTCTCTCTCTCTCTCTTCCCTCTCTGTCTCTCTGTCTCTCTCTCTCTTTCTCTCATCTCAATCTCTCATCACTTCTGGGTGAAATCTCTCCCTGTCTCCTTATAAGGACAGTTGTGACCACAATGAACCCACCCAGATAACTCAGATCAGATTTAGAGGGAAAACACTTTACAGGGACACCCAGTTAAATCAGATTTGAACGACCACAACAGAGAGATTTTCAGTATATGCCAAATATTACATAGCAGACACTCTAATACTGAAAAAAAATCATTTATCTGAAATTTAAATTTAACTGGCAATCCTTTATTTGGCAATTCATTCTCTATTAAAAGTGATCAAAAAAAGAGAAAGTTTGAGGCACGCCTGATGGAGCAGCCTTTGGATCAATCACCTCTGAAGGCGTAAACCAGATACCCCAGGTGTTCGAGTCCCAGAACCAGGGGAAACAACCAGTGTGAACAACTGAACACAAATAAAATAAAGATGCTTCCTCCTCCTCTCTCTTCCTGCCTGCCTGCCTGCTCGCCTTCATTCCTGCCTGCATCTTTCCTTAAAAATAAAATGTTTTTTAAAGATCGGCATTGGAGTACCCGCCCCCACTCTGCCCAAGGAAACTTCTTGCCAGATAAACTCAAATCAAGAAGCGCTTTCTACTTATCTGTGTAGAATTTCTAATCTACTTCTTAGCACCCCCAAACATAGTATAAGCATAATTTTGAGGAAAGTAACATGAAAGATGAGAGGGAAAAAAAGCCACACCAAGGAGACCTCCCAGGTGAAGAAAACATTTTTTGAAGTCTATTGTTAATGTGTTCAGAGAAATAAGACAGAGCATCTGCAAAACAAAAACAGGATGCTCGGTAAAAGGAACATTCTGAGACTGAAAATGAGTCCTGGGGATTAAAAATAGGATCAGTATGGGAGCAGAAAGGCCAGGGGCAAAAGGAGCATCTTCCCGAAGGCAGAGAGAGAGGAAAGAGAGAGACGGAGAATACGGAAAGGTTAAGAATACAAGACCATCATGATTCCTTGAAACTCTTTGAGCCAAACCCGGATGCTCTTTATCCTGTGTCCAAACCATCAGAAGCACAGAAGAGAACTCTCGTAGATCTTTTCTTACCTAGCTCCTGCTTTTAGATCGAGTCTAAAAAACAAGAGCAATAGGAAACAGACTGGCAGTGACACAGAAAATGAATGCCCTGAATATGTTTTCTGGGATTTGATTCCTTGTAGCAAATCTGTTTCCAAAAAGTGAAACATCTTCAAAATTATTTTAAACGCCCAAGCACATTTCTTCAGCTGGAAGAGATGCAAATTTTCTTAAATTGGATTCAATCTGATTGCTAGCAAAAGAGTACAGGAAACTAAAATGATCTGGTTGAAATTGATGAACAATTGTTTCATGTTTAATCAAAGCAGGACGATAGGAAAAGCAGTGGATTGAGAGCAAACAGGAAGAAGCTGAGGCATAACTGGGGATGGGAATAAAAAAAACAAAAGTCATTCAGATCAGATTCCTGCTAAGGAAAAACTACTGCAGAGATATTCGAAACATCAAAAAACTTTAAAAGCGAAAAGACAAGGAGACGGCCTGGGCTGTTTGATATCCGTGAACAGGCGCTTCAGAAAGACCAGACCGGGGCACTGAGAGTCAGGAAAGCCCGCAACGACTGAGCGCGGAGACCGCGACACGAGCTGCCTCCCAGAGGGGGAGCCAGCAGGTTAGCTGTCACGTCTGGACACGCTGCAGAGAGACGTCCCAAGCAGGGCGACTTGGGAGCTTACTCGGTGACAAGAAGTCCATGGAAATTAAGCACACAGGAAAAATAATGATCAACTCCAGGGAAAACAGAATGTGCACAGGAACGGAACAGCTACCGCCAGTTACAATATCACAATCGACGCAACCACTGAAGACGTAGTGAGATAAGGGTGCCCGTGTTTCCGTCGGGGGTGAGGTGGCTGGTGGCATGTGATGGGTGAAGAGAGTTAAATCTGCAGCTTCTTGGCAGGGCGGCCACAGACATTGCCAAACAGCGCAAATTCAAGGGGCAGCTCTCTGTGCTCTTAGAAGCACCACATCAGCTGCAATCAGCTAAAACTGGACACCCAGGGGACGGGCTGGGGAGAGGGGTGCAGGGCAGAGCAGCTGCTATTTTTAATAATAAGCCTGCAGAGCAATTTGACTCATGCCAGTGTGTTTGAATAACTTGGGTCAAATAGAAACTCCGGTTAAAAAGTGATCTCTGTGCTGTGCAGACACACCGGGGGAAACTGCATTTACTACGTAGCTTTCTTTCGCCTTTGTTCTGGGCTTACTCAAAGCACTACTGTGTTTCCTGGCGGAAAGGACAGCAGGGCCGCTATGTTATTCGGGGACCCAGAGGCCGCCGGAGTGGCTGCACAGGACACATGGTGCGGCACACAGCAGCCTAGTCAGAGAAACTGTGTAGAAGACGGGCCAGGCCCTCTTCCTCGAGAGAACACCCGCGTCCCTGCAGCGCTCTCAGCAAACTGCACACGGAGACGCGGCCGTTTCCAGAGTCCTTCAGCCTGGCGAGCGCCTTGCTGGTGTCTTGATAATGCTCCTTAAGCTCATCCCTGGAACAGAATACATTTTAGACGCACTCGGAAATCAGGAAGACAAAGGATTTCTCTAAAGCCTGAGTTGCATGATCGTTCTAGTGTGATGAGTTGATGGTTCATCTAAGGACTAATTTTGAAGGTGTTTTGCAGCTTCGGTGTTAACATTTACACGAAAAGGTAGCCTGGAAAAGGCACATGTCTGCGTCATTATCATTTCGTTATTGTCATCATTAGCAAAACGGCGCTAGAGACGACTCTGTCTTTTTCCTAGAACAGGTACTTTAAAAACAGAACTGAGGATTTCGACACGCAGGGCTCTTACAGACGTGACATGCACGTTTGTTCTCAGTAACCGTGGCGCACCTCTGACGGGCCAGGTCTATGTGAGGTGTCGGGAGACAGCACGTGAACCCCACAGGCCTCCCGAGACTCCACCCCAGCAGGGGCGTGGCCGGGTGACTGCGGCCCGTTGGTCTGCACAGGTGGGCAGGAGGTCAGTGGCGAGCGGGATCAGCTCCCAGGAGGGGCACGCTGACCCCCCAGTGGAGTAGCCTGGAGGCGTCCCCGGGCCCAGGGACAGCAGCGTGGTCAGGAGCAGGGAGGGCAGAGAGGCAGGAGCTTGTCTGCGTTATCTGGGGGTGGGGCGGGGACTGCTGCTTGCGTCAGCTGCTCTGTTGTGAGAAACAGCACCACTGATATGCATCAGCCGGCGAAGTCAGAGCGGCACTGTCTTCTGGAACATTCTCCATTGATCTCAATACTGTTGCTAGGGGGGCAGGTAGCAAGAACGAGACATGCCCAGCCTGTGGAGGGGCCCGAAGAGGGCATTCCTGGCAGGGCAGAGAGCAGGGGGAGCCGCAGCTCTGGGGACGCTGACTGTCCCGTGGGACACATTCAAGTCTTGAATTCAGACTTTTACTCTGGGAGAGCAGACAATCCTGGTTTATTAAAAATGGGACAAAACTGAGTCAGGAAACAGGAAAACAAACAGTACTGCCCCCGTTTAAAACAGGACGTGTGGTCAGCGTGCTGTTAAGGGACGACAGAGGGTGGCTGTCTTTAAGAAAAAGCGCTCTTGGACCTGACCTATTACAAATTTCACAACTGTGGCTCCTCCAAGTCACTGAGTAACAAGCTCATCTACGCGGCACACACTCGGGGGCAAAAGAATGAGAGAAACTCCAGCACGAGCTGGGTGGGCAGTGGCCCGGCCCTCAGAGCTGTGTCTACAGACAACAGTTCTCCGAGCAGGCCTGGAGAAAAATGGGCCCTGGGAGCCGGAAAGTCAGGCATCGGGAGAGGAAGGTGAGTGGGACTGCTAGGGGGGAGCCCCGTGACCGTCCACTTCCTTCCCGGGCTGCCTCCCAGTCCGGAGCTGGCACCTGCTCACGCGCACCCAGTGCCCTGCTGATGCCGTTTTGGGAGTGAGCACCCGCAGGCCGCCACTTTGCATTCCCTTACAGGTGTATGCTGGATTCAGCCCCACGTGACAAAATGATTACTCATCATAGCTATTATATTCCACTTAATCCTTCAAAATGAAAGCAAATGAAGGTATAAAAAAATCAAAACACTGTTTTTGAGGTGCATATTTTTAGAAAATTGAGGCATTCAGCATTTCTTGGACTGGTTTCCAGGCAGTCATTACATGTCATTATATGCAGAGTAAATATGTGTTCGGTGGAAATGAGGGTTTGGAGAAAAGATCAGGCCACAAGGCCCAACAAAGCCGGAGCAGCCCACTCAGTGCTGGGCTGGATCTGTGTCCAGGGCTCGGCGCAGGTGGGCAGCCGCTGGGGGCTCTGTCGCGGCCGGTGGGACAGCCCCGGGAGACCGCAGCTCTGGGTCAGGCGGGCTGTCGTGGGACTGCTCACATGGCTGCCCGATTTCTAACCCTTTCCCTCGGACTCGGGCGTGAAAAACCATTAGGAGTTTCAAAACAGCTCTCTCTTCATTTTAAAATGTATGCAGGGTGCGCCACACAAGTGAATCCTCTCAGAGGTGAGAGGCAGACACACACGTCCGTCCTGCCAGCTGCTCTCGCCACCCATCTCCCATCTTGTCACAGCGTCTGAGTTTCGGGTGACCTGGGAGCAGCATGGCGAGCGCCACGATGGGTGCTCTGGACCTTCTCCCATCTTCGAGGGAACAGGAGTCGGTCGGCGTGTGTATGAAACAGTGCACGTCGTGTTTAGGAGACGGCGTGGCCGTGGCCCAGGGGACCCGAGTGAGACTTGGTTAACTGGGCCTGAGGGTCCAAAATGCCTCGGTAGACGACACCTGGTCCCCCTGCAGGTGCCCAGAGCGTGAACACGCGCAGGGAGAGGGGTGAGCGGCGTGCAGGGAGACGCCCCACGGGAGGGCAGGGCAGACGCACGGGATAATGACGCCAACCCTGTCTGGGAAGGCTGATCCACTTTTTTGTCGATTTTACGGCAGGTCTGATTTATACCGAGTGGGCACGTAGCTTCACTTCAGGTTTCCCACACTCGCCGCTCTGCCCGCGGGCGCTATAAACAGCTATGCGGACGGAGTGGGAGTGCAGGTGTGACCCCCAGCTCTTCTCTTGGATCCATGGGGGGCCGTCATCTCCATCCTTGAGTCCTTGAGACTTTTTCCTCCCTTCAGGATTCTTGAGCAAAGCTCATTCACTTGATCCGCGGGACAGAGCGCAAGCACGACAGACAGGACACGCGGTCAGAGTTGGGTTAACTGGAGCAGAGGCAGGGCTGCCAGGCAGGAGGGTGCCAGGTTAGGCAGTGCTTGCGGCCAGCAGGCAAGGCTTGAGACTGGCCAGGATGATGCGTCTCATCGCTTCAGGGTTGTGCCTAACGCAGTGCTCTTTCCTCCTGTGATACACTTCTTTTTAAAGGAGAGGTGCTGGCAGCAATGAAGATGAGGAGAGACAGGCCAGCAGGAAGACAGAGGCGGAAGAAACATTCATTTAATTGAGTTGTTCATCTTATTTGCTCCCCTTCCCACATCAGGATGCAAACCTGGGTCCTCGGGATGTATGTGCACTGTGCTTGGCTGGAGGTAGCAGATAGAACCACGACTCCACCAGGGAGTGTCAATGCACATTTCGAAAAATACGTTAGTCACTTGCTTTAAGTTTTGCAAATGATCACGTGTAGACCCACCGTCCAGCCCATCACCATTGGCATGGTGCACCCCAGCCCCGAGGGCAAGCGTGCATGTCTGATGCAGGGCCATTAGAACATCACCGCCAACTCGCCTGTTTCCGCAAACCTCCTCCGTGCTTCTTCATGCTGACCGTGG
This sequence comes from Solenodon paradoxus, assembly GCA_004363575.1. Classification (NCBI taxonomy): domain Eukaryota; kingdom Metazoa; phylum Chordata; class Mammalia; order Eulipotyphla; family Solenodontidae; genus Solenodon; species Solenodon paradoxus. Next base: position 80,705 of record RJWH01005064.1, on the reverse strand, counting down.
TCACCAGAGGACACTACTTCAGACCCTCTGGGGGTGCATCACTCCGCCGGGCACTCACTGGGGGTGGGCAGGCGTTCCTTTCGCACTCACTCGGGACACAGTGCACGCCAGGTCTGCCAGCTGCTAAATCAGCAGCCTTTTCTTCCCGATGCCTTCGGGAGAAAGCCCCCGAGCAGGAGCTCTGTGTCCTGGGCACCTGCTGTGTGCCAGGATTGGCTCTGCGCCAGGGAGACAGGCTCACCCTTGAACCCGCCTTCCAATGACACCAAGGGAGGGGCAGGAAATAGATAGTCAGTAGCTAAAAGAACACCGTTCACCGGTTACCTATACAGTCTGAATGGCATGTGTGTGATAGGGTGAGGCAGGCCGGCTGTTGACAGCCCTTGAACCCAACACCCATCGCGCCCCCACTTGGCCCGATGGCCAGGGCAGCAAGGGCGGGAGTGTGAGGATGTTATGAAATTCTGCAGCACCCACGGCAGCTTTAAAACAACTCCACTGTCCGGGCAAAGGCAGGGCTGCTAGATTACGGCCCCCCAACCCTTCCAACCCACCTGGCTGGCGTGGCCTTCTCCGTTTTCTGCTGCAGTTCTTTGAGCTCTTCCTGGATCTGCTGGGGCTTGGTGAAATGCCCCATGAAATTGAAATAGTCCTCCGCGTGGGGCCGGTGGACATCTGCCGCATAGGCGATGCCCAGCTTCTCTAAGAATTCTTGGTAGGTAACGTATCCTCTTCCTTTGATATCATACCTTTAAACAAACGAACAAAGCTCTCATCAGCAGTGCCGAGATGTCAGTGCTCAGGGTCTGACTTGTCAGTCTCCTACCCCACGTGCCCTGGGAGTCGGAATGACCAGCTCCAGAATATCCCCAGTGCAGCCTGTCACCCCAGCCCCGTCCGAATGCGCGTCTGACACAGCACGCCCCTGATTCAGGGGCACCTGAGGTTGGAACCCACGGCTCTCGAGCTCAACAGCCTGGCTGCAGAAAACTCAGGAGAGGCCTTTCATTCATTCAACCATTCTGTTTTGCTTTTTCTATTGCATATTACCTGTGAAAAGAACTGTGCTAAGGTTTAGAAGAAAATCCTTCAAAAACATATTCAATCTTAAAACTCAAATAACTGAATGCCACTCGATTCAAATCCCCCATTTTCTCTTTGAAGAAGCACCAATTACAGACAGCCAATGAGACAGACTCGCAGGGAAAACAAGATAAGAATTGTGCTGTATACCTTTTATGTCCTTTTCTATTAGTGAGATTTTTTTTCCCCCCGAATGATAATTTATTTTTTCAAAATGACACAATGGAGGATTTTTATCTCCCAACATTATTCAAATAGAATACAATGAGCTCAATCAAAAATTTAAGGCAAATTGCCCGTTTCCTTTAAAGAAAACGCATGTGTTGTGCGGACAGATCTTGGGCCTCCCTCTCATCGATAGAATCGACATTGGTGGAGATGATTTTCCCTCAATGGGCACAGAGCCGGGTGGCCGAGACAGTGTTTAAAGGGTCACGGGCGGCGTCCTTCCAGAGGCTCTGTGTGGCTAGTCTTCTGCGCAAAGAATAGCCCTTTTTGCTGTGAGAAGCCTCACTATGATGAGGCCAAGGAGCTGCAGAGTCTTTGGATTATTTCGGGTAACAATGAAAAAAAATGCTATTTTCCCGGCTTTCTTGTCCCCAGGGGTGGGGTGGGGGGCGGAAGTGCAGGGGTTGGCCATTAGGGCGGAGGCTTAGTGAGCCCTGCTGCAGCTGCAGGGCCCCAGGCACCCGAGCGCCACCCGTCGCCCCCGGTCGCCCCCAGGCCCCTGTGCACCCTGCTCTCCTGCGCCCGCCAGTCTGCTTTTCCCTCTGCGACTCTGAGCCCCAGTTTTCAGCACAGACGCCCCCGCCACTTGGAAGACAGGAGGTGCCCTCCCCATCGAGAGGCAGCACAGGGTGCAGACTCCAATCGGCAGTGGCACACGGGCCCCCGACCCGACCAGACCCGGGGCAGACTGCTCCCCACGTCAGGTTCGGTTATGGGAACCCTGCATGCTGTCCTGGTGCCCGTTACGGGCGCCAGCTTAGTACTCGCGCCCCCCCAAAGTAACCGCTATACGTCGATTCAGCCGATTCTGTTTCTGGAACAAAACAGTGTGACATGCCCAAGAAGCAGCTCGGGGCGTCTTATTTTCAGGGGTCCTGTGGCCCGAGAGAGCGGCGACATTCCCGGCATGTAAGGCCAGGGCCTCTCGGAAATGGCTCTCCCACTGATGGTGCCGGGGCCCCCGGGGCCAGGCCTCCCCCGGGACGGCGGCAGGCCCGTGACAAGCCCCAGCACCAGCCGTGCACAAAATCAACTCTGGTCGGACACCCCTGCAGACTCCCCAGCGCCCCCCATTCCTGCGGCGGGCTCCCGAAGGCTGAGGGGGTCCGGCCTGGCCCCCAGGACGGTGCAAGCTGGCCTTGAAGGAGGACCTGGTTTGTGGGTCGTTCCTTCTTACAGTTGCAGTTTCCAAAAGTCTACGGAGGCCATTGAGGGAGGACTTGTCCCCCTGCATCTGGAAACCTCTCTCTACTAAGTCACCCCGTGGCTCGGCGGGTAGGCCCATGCCCGGGGCGCAGTCCACACACAGCCCGAGGTCCCCATTCCTGCCCAAGGCTGAAGGGAAAAACTAAAATGAGCTACTACATAAGGTGCTTCTTTCTCCTCGCGCTCCCTTCCTGCCTGTTGCCCGCCTTCCCCTTTAAAACTATAAAACAGCAAGTTCTGCATTTCTATTTCCGCCAAACTGCTCCAGGTAGACTGACCACGTGTCCTTGAGGCCAAAAATGGGACAGGGCTTTCTGGCTCCCTCCACAGACGGGGCCGGGGCAGCTGAACATTAGCTCCAGGTGACGGACGGCCCCGGTTTATCAAAAATGGGACAAAACTGACAGTCTGGAAACGTGAACAAATGGTGCTGTCCCTGTGTGCAACAGTAAATGTACCTAGTCTCGTGCTAAGAGGGGCACGCAGCATGCATGCAGCACACATGCAGAACGCACGCACGCAGGCAGGCATGCACGCACGCAGCATGAACACATCGTGTATGCAGGCACGTACACAGCACGCACGCAGCATGTAGGCAGGCATGCACGCAGCACGCACGCAGCACGAATGCATCATGTAGGCAGGCACGCACACAGCACACACGCAGCATGCATACAGCACGCATGCAGGCGGGCACGAATGCACGCAGGCAGGAAACAAACGCAGCTTGCAGGCAGGCACGCACGCAGCACGCACGCAGCACGCACGCAGGCACGCACAGACAGACCACAGCCCGCCCAGGGAACCATGCCCACGTGAGCTGTTTTTCTCCGCCACCAGCACCTCCACTCATCCTGCCTCCCCTCTCAGTCTGGCTTCTCCCGCTACTGGCCACGCATTTGTTGAGGGGAAGCCACGCTGGTTTATCGCAGTCCCAGCGGCCTCGCCAAGCTTGCCGGGCCCTACCCGCCCGCTGCGCTCCGAAAGCTGTGCTGCCATCCCTGCGTCTGATGCTCAAGCGATTACCAACAACACAGTCTAAATCGTGACACTTGAACTGAATGAAAAGACACTTCTTAATCACTTCATTAATAAAGCTCATAAACATCCCATTCCCGTCGCAAAGTCACGGAAGAGCAGACTGCACAATGCAACTAAAATATTGTTATGAATGTGAATAATAAGAGTTAATTCAGCTTACATAACCTCACCCTTCATTATATAATCCTTTGTGCAACATTAAAACACACACACACAATTTGCCTATAAAGGTTGAATTTTAAAATGGTTTGGAAACAGATGTGCCAGGAAAAATGTGCACATAACAGAGGACCCATAAAAACTTGCATTCGCATGTGGCAATGGCCACTAATTTATGATATAATCAGATGCCTCTGCCCATTTATTGTCCATACAGCAATTCAGTTCACGCATGATCTGAATAATTCGTGTCAACTCTGCTGAGCCTTAGTCCTTACACTCAGCATAAGCACTTGATCTGTCCATCAACAGCAGATGGACCTTCGCGTAGGACTGACCCCAGAGTGACAGTCAGAGGGGCTGTTGTGAGCCCCACTGTGACCCAGGCCATGCAACAGAGGAGGACACTGTGCACCTGGGACAGAAGGAATCTCCCAGGCACCCTGTGCAAGGAGGCCTGGTGCCTCACACAGCTGCCCCATCAGAATGCCAAGGGTCCACCTGCCCAGGTTGGCCAGGCCCAGTGGCACATTCAGCAAGTGCTGTGGGGGCGGGGGTCACAGGACTGCAGACACCACCTGCTCCAACCCCTCCAGGCCACAGTCCCTCCCTGTGCCCTTCAGCAAGCAGTGGTCCAGCTCCGGACAAGGCTGAGGCAGACGTGAAATGCACGACCCGCTGGCTTGCTGGAACTTTCATCACTGAAGCTCATGCTGAGCTGAGCCCCGCTGTGCAGCCCCGGAGGCAGCTCTTTGAACTCAATCCCTTTTGCACCCCATCCAACCTTCTTTTTCCTGAGAAGAAGGTCCTGCTCCTTCAACTGTGTCCAAACCTCGCCCCAGCCCCCACACCGTGTCCTCCATGTCCCAGAGTCCCGCCAGCACAGCACGGGGCTCCCTGGCACTGCCGTGTTTGAGTTCACAGAGGTTCCTCCACGCTGAAGTCACGTCTGTCACGGGGACGTGCCCACGTCTGGGGTTTGAGCGCACGCACACGGCACCAGCGCATCAGGAAAGGCGTGTGCACGGGGCCTGCCTGCTCGCCTGGCTCATTCTGCTTGATTAGCTGCTGCTGGGTTTGCCTCCTCACCGTAGTCTTCTCTTCTGTGCTTTTGATAATACGCTGCTTCACGGTTTTTCAGCTATTTAGGTCCAAAATAGCTGAATTCCACCTAATGAAACGAGGCTACGGATGGTGCTCAGAACCCAGCACGTTCCTGAGGCGGAGCCCCGGGGCCTGGGCCTCATGTCCCCGGGTCGACGTCTCTTCTGACATAAATGGCATCCTTTCTCTGGCATCCGGGACCTCCCCACCCTCCTGGCTCAGGCCTCTGCACACTGGGGGTGCCCTGGCCGCTCTGGCTTCTCCGTGAACGACTGTTCATTAAGATTCAACTCGGCCTGGCCTCTCAGGGATCCCTGGACGTGGCTCCCACAGCCGCCCCCACTCCCTCCTGGCACACTGCTGCTGTCACTGGTTTGCAGGTTGGCGTCCCCTGCCAAGCTGTGATAAAGCAGGGTGGAGTGAGGGTGGGGAGCGGGCGGCGTTTGCTCGGGAACCCAGGATCTAGCACAGGGCCTGCAACTTGGGGGTTTCAGAGGTGTTTGCGTAATGATCACCAGGTAACCGAGCGTGTCGCCCGCTCTGAGCGGTCTCGCCAGAACACAGCCAGCACACTGTCCTGGGCACTCCTGCTTCCGGGTCCCCATCAGGATTCTGGTGGCGGGTTTCTTTCACAGCGGCCTTCTCTGGGCTTGAGCCTCTGTCCTTCCACCCTGCAGGGGCCAGCAGGGACACTCAGGACACCAGAATGACCACGTGCTCTTCACGCTGTCCTTAGGCCGTGCGGCCAGGCCCTGCGGCAGGGGTTGGGGCGGAAGGATGTCACTTCCACGGGGAGCTGGGGCACGACCTGCAGCCTGAGATCCCCACCTCTGCCGGGCCCAGGAAACCACAGCTGGAAGCTGGCCAGGTCCCTGGATCTGGAAGAGAACTGGCCGAAACGGAGCTGGACATGCAGCAGACTCTGGTCAGTGAATAGCACAGCTTGCAGACGCCGAGCGGCTGAAACCGGCCTTCGTTCACGTATGTGCTTCCGCGGCACCAGCTCCAGCCTCCAGGCTCGCCCCGGACACCGCTGGGTGGGTGCTGACCTTGTCTGCCTCTGCTCTGCCCCACTGTCTCTTCTCAGGATTTCAAAAGAGCAGACTCATTTTCCTACTCACTTCCCAGTTACCACTGGGCTTCCTAGTCCAACAAGGACCTGCCGGACCCTGATGTCACGCTGCCCCCAGCAGCTTCCTGCGGGCCCTGCTCACGAACACAAGAGCGGAGGGAGCGGCCCCTCTGCCGCTCTGCCCTCTGCTGGGAGAGGCCTTCGTTTCAGGGCGAAGTGTTTGTTTTCAGTCATCAGGGCACCGGGAGGAACAGGCCGGGAGCATGAAGCTGAGGAGGATACAGTCGTGTGGGAAAAGAGAGGAAAACCCTGCAAGTCACCACCGTTTGCCCTCTGCTCCGTGTGTGTGGAGGCTTTACTGTCGGCTGTCCTGGGGTCTTGGTCCTCTGAACTGAGTGCATCCGTATTGCACTCAGGAAATCACTTCAAATCTGTGTGGCCCTTGGCCACTGGACTGACATCCGCTGGCCCCGTCCCCATTCCGTCTGATGGATGACGAAGCACAGAGACGGCGAGTGGCTGGTCCTGCCCAAGACACTGCCCTGAGCTGCTCCAGTTGGCACCCCAACTTCTGCAGGACTCACCATTCAGATGGAGCAATCGGTCATCTCCTTCGTGCAGCCTCTCTGTCCAGGTGGCTCAAGGCTCGTTCCTCTTCTTCATCGTTCTGTCCCATCACTTCCTCCGCGCTCATCCCAGCTCCGCACAGGGGAGCTCACTGGCCCTCTCACCTGGGCCTCTGGGACAGCCCTGATTCTCCACGCCCCACCCGTCTTCTGCGATTCACCTCCTCCTGGGCCAGAGTGAGTGATCCTTCTAGAACGAGGCCTGACCTGCTCTTTCCCTGACAACCCTCGGCAGTCGGGACAGTTCCACCTCGACTCGCCCGTCTCGAAGTGCGTGGCTCTGCTCCTCTCCCGCTGCTCTGGGCACCTGTGCTGCAGCCTGTCCAGTCACCTGAGGCCTTGGGATAGGACACCCTCCCCTTTGCCTGTTAACCAAACTCCACGCGGTGCTTCCCAAGCCCGAGCTCACCCGGCGGCCCTAGCAAGTGCTGGGGCAGAGGCAGGAGGAGCCAAGCCAGGTGGTGTCCCCGGCACTCCTGTGTGGGACCTGTCCTGGGTCCCACTCAGCACAGCAGCGGAGGTTCTGGCAGGTTCTGAGAGAGACCCGCATGGAGGCAACTATCTGATCCCCAGGATAGTCCCCAAGCACCGTTTCCCCTGCCCTCCAGTCCTGGATGGGGTGTAGCTCCTGAGCTCGGGGCAACGCCTCCTCCTCTGGTTTCTCCAGCTCTGGAGGGCAGCAGCCTGCTGAAACCTGAGTGACACCACGTGCCCCCCACCCACACACCCCTTCAGGCTTCCCGCCCTCCTGACACCTTCGTCATCAGTCACCGCTTTAGTCCTGCTTGGCTGTAAATATCAGAGTGGCGCCTGTTTTCCCCTGGACACAGCTGCACACACTCCAGCAGCAATGTCTCCTCGGGTGCCTGGCCTTTCTCCCCAGGGGACCAGCCAATGCTCATTGCCCTGCCCCAGACACACATCCGGACCTCTCGCCCAGCCGCTGGCAGGTGAGTGGACAGAAGGGAGAACTCTTCAGCCAGATGCCTGACACGACCCCTGCCCCGACCTGCTAGCTGTGTAGTCCCTCCCAAGTCGCTCAGCTCCTCTGCCTGACTCTGCTCCTGTGCAAAAGGGGACTAATCCCCCACTGCCCATGGGTGCTGGGAGGACTGATAATTAGATGGGCAGCCAAGTGAAGGGATTCTGGCCAACAGAAAGTGGGCAAAGTGATAGTCACATTTCCAAGCCGGTCCCCACACAGCTGACCACCTGGTCCCCTCTGCCCTGGACCCTGCTCTGCTGGTAGACACAGAAATGTGGGCCTCCTGCCCCTGAATGGCTGGTGGGCAAAGGCCCTGCCCCACACTGACAGGATGTCTTTACTGGGACAGTCCCTGAGTGTCAGCCTTGCTGGTTACTGCAGCTGCCTGACGATACACAGCTCAGATGACCTCAGCTGAAGGTCACTGGCAACTGAAGACTTTGCCAACTCGCAGGGACCTGTACCTGACTGACAAGTATTTCTCCTCTTAAGGCCCCGTGAGCATCTTAAGGAGGAGAGTCTGTTTTTCCAGCTGTTATTTGGTCATCATTTTCACCCCACCCCAAAAAGAATCACACAGCCAGGTGTCTGATGAAGACTTGCCGAAGGAGGAAAGTGAGAGGAAATTTGTTAGTGCTGAGGGGGGACTGTAGCAGGCAGTCTAACCACCAGTCCTCCCAGCGCCCACGGGCAGTGGGGGATTAGTGCCCTTTTGCAGAGAAGCGGAGTGACTTGGGAGGGACCACGCAGCTGGCGGGTGGAGGCAGGTGTCTATCCACTCACCTCCACGGGTTCGGTCAACTAGACAGAAGTGGATACTTTCCAGCACAGGGTGGACTAGATGTCCTTGTAATAATGCTGGTACGTGCATAAAGACACTTTACCCCAAAGTAGTGGTGAGCACCCGCCCAGTGAGCACAGAAACTCACGCATAGTCCCTCTAGAAGGGGACCCCTGGGGCACTGATGCCACCGCCTCTCCTTCCTGTATCCTGCATTTGGGGCCCATCCTGGCCCCTGTCCCAGACGGCAGTGTCCCAGGCCCACCCATCCAATCCCTGTCTTCAACTTTTTACTGACTGGTCTTCCCAGAGGCTGGCCTGACCCTCCTCACAGTCCCACGTAGCTTCACTGGTCCCATATGCCTCATGCAAGATGCCGAAGACAAGGAGTGTGGGCAGCTGGGCAGCCCTCTCACCCTGAGAGCCTCAGGCCACCTCACCAACTATTCCGTGAGCCAGGCAGTCCTGTTTCCCCATTTTGACCCCTTGCAGACTGTCAGCACCACTGTGTGGTGACAGCTCCCGTCCGCTGGGCCCAGAGCCCCTGCTGCCATCATGTCCTGTTTGATGGACCTGACCCCTCCTCTAGCACCTGTCACAGTCAATGCTGTACCCCAGTCTCTTGGCAAATGCTTCCTGTCCCCTGTCGGGGCTCACATGGTCACTGCCCCATCCCCAACGCCTGCAAAGTGGGTGGCACCTACATTTGCCGGATGTACCCCACTCCGCTGTGCACTCTGCTGGCAGTGTTCATTTAAGCCACTGCAGTAGAAAATGGAAAAGGAGACTAAATTGGCCCTGTGTTGGAGCTGAGCTAAAAAAAAAAAAATAATCAGGATTTTGTAAGAGCTTCAAGTCGCTTTTCTAAATTAGACGCACCACAGCCCACCTCATTCTAAACTCGGCCAACGTGTCAGCCTTCCGCTTTGAACAGATGAGAAGCTAAAAACCGACGTCAGCGGCTTCTGGAGCTGGTCTGGAGAGGATGCCGTACTGGTGCACCCCACCCGGGACACAGGGGTGACCCTGTATCGGGGAAGCAAGTAATTCCAAGGCGGAGCTGGGACTTGGGTGAAGCTCATTGTTAGTGCGCCTTGAAACTCGGGCATCGACACAGGGACGCTGTGCTGGGGCCTGATTCGGACACAGCCACGTCTAAAACAGGTTTTGAAAGGGTGCCCCATATTAGAGACAGTTTCCGTGTAAGGGGCCTCTGGGAAACTACTCCAAGTGACCCAAGTCGGGTTATTCTCTTCTAAAACAGGGGTGTGACGTGGTTCCCTCTGTAGGCAGTGGGGAGAGACGCCGCCTCCTTGCTGCTGCACAGCTGGCTGCTGCTGGATTCGAGTCCAGTCGGCGGAGGGGACCTCGCTTTCTAAACCAGGACCGGTGCGGCCGCACTGCGTCCTGCCTGGCGGGCAAGCCCGGTGCTCACGTCTGCCGCTGGAGGGCTGGCGCCGGAGCTCCCAGTTCCCAGAGACCAGCCGGTTCACCCAGGCTGCTTTCTGTGGGGACAGGGGACGAGGCACGGGACACAGGACAGATACAAGCAGCAGAAAATAGCCCCGCGGAGTGATGAAAGACAGGTGCCGGCCAGCAGCGGGCAGCCCGAGACCACCGGGGTGGCAGAGCGCGGGCGCGAGCGCCCTCACCTGGACCAGAGTTTCTCAAACTCCCTGGGCGTGAGGGGGATGTCGAAGCCGTACAGCGCGTTCTTCATGTCCCGCCGTCGGAGGATGCCGTTGCCCTCGCTGTCGGTTTCTGTGAAATTCTGCAATGGGAGAAGCCGGGGCTGAGCCACAGGCCAGCGTCGGTGGCAGCAGGAGGGACTGTCAGGGCACCTGGAAAAATCTGGGACATTTCCTCCCCCGCCATCTGCTTCGTGACCTGATTGTCTACGTTCCAGCGCCCCCGTCACAGCGGGAAAGATGACGGCGCACAGGCGAGACAGAGGCGTGTGCCCCGGATTCTCGTCTCGCTGACAACTTGGGGTCAGAGCTGCTGGAAGTCAGGGGAGAGAGACTGCTGCCGGGCTGCTGAGGTGAGCGGCACGAGGGACCTGAGACCCCGCTGTTACGAGAAGACGACACAGAGGCACCGCACAGCCCCCCGGGGCACAGAAGGCACTGGTGTTGACGAGGCCACAGACGGGGACCGCGGGGACCGCGCGGCACGCAGGGCCGTCTCCGGTGGAACCAGCTCAGCTCCGCTCCTCTGACAGGACCGTGAGTTGGACTTCGGTGCCTCATTACACCTCACGGGGAAAGTCAAACACCCCCGGGAGACCAGGAGGAGGCGGAAACGTCCACACCTCCGGTCTGGGCCGGAGCCCTAAGCCCCGTAGTGAAGTCAGAAAAGGGCGCTGCATGCTGATGTTATTGGCATTTTTCTGCCAATAGGACAGAAAGACACACGGTCGTCACGATTCGCAGATGACTTGGCTGTCTGTCTAGACCACAAAGAACCACCACATAATTACAAAGAGAGAATTTAGATTCTCTAGAACAGGCCCAATGAATACATTCCACGTCTCCGACACAGAAAAGGCCGCTTTGAGAGCAGTGACAGCAGCGCCAGAAACTGCTCAAGGCGGCGTGGAAAGTCTAAAGCTGCAGGGAAGGGTTTGCAAAGATCACAGTGAACGGAAATGTGCTCCGGAACGGGACGACTCCTAATAGCAAAGACACCTTCTCTCCCAGCAAACACCCCCAAGGCTCTCTCCTGCTTCTTGAGGAACTTGACGCCTGGACGGAGGTTCCTGAAGGAGGCAGGGAAGGGCTCGCTCCCCCAGGAAGGCGGGTGCAGTGCCAGGTTCTGGTGCCAAAAGGACGTGGCATCGGGGCTGGGACAGAATGAGGGGTCCTGAACCACCACGGGGCCCAGTGCAGGCCAGCGGGGGAGGGACTTTGTGAGAAGGGGACACGACCCCTCCCCATGGACCCCCTGGGAAGCCTGGTGCCTCCTGGCACAGACGACCCCTCCCATGGGCCCGGGACCAGGATGTGACTCGGGAAACCGACTTCAGGACCGGAGTCTCAGCAAGATGTTTGGGACAATGGCGAGTGTCCACATGACAGGACTCATCTTTACCGAGACGCCAGCCCCGAAGCAGGCATCACAGAGCAGGGCCTGCCTGGGAGGGGTGTCGGCACGTTAGCTCCCAGAAGAGGAGCAGTCGGGGTTCCTGCGGACCTGGAGAAACAGTGCCGCCCAATGTGACAGCCATGCACTGCCCCGAGGAAGGGAGTGCCCGTCAGCTGGTGGACACCGCAAGCAGGCCCTGCTGCACCCGCGCCAGAGGGGAGACGGGGTGTGAGGGCCGGTGCACTGCAGTGCACAAACCACCCCATGTGTGAGGCCCGCTGTCCCCTGTCCCCGCCAGCCTCGCCCTTGGTGCGTCCTTGGCCTCCTCCCTGCTCACAGCCTCTCCATGCTGTCAGGCCAGGCCGCCTTGCCCTGGTCCAGGCCTGACACCCTGGGTACCCCTGCCCCGGCCACACCTGCCCGTCCTTTCGGTGATCTCTCCTCCTGGGGGACCCCCACGTCCATGTGACGCACACTGCTGGCGTCTGCGCCACACACCTCAGGGACGGGGACCACATCCTGTGCTGCCAGCACCTCGCAAGAGGGCAGCGACGTGGACGTGTTTGCTGAAGGAACCGGCGAGCGTGTTCTTGGAAGCAGGGAAGAGCGCGTGGGCGCGCGCGGAGGGCCCGAGGACCGCTGCTCTCCGGGCAGCGTGGCCTGCTCTCCTGAACCGCCGCCACCCCGTTCCGGCTCCAACAGGACCCCCGTAACAGTGGCAGCGCCGCGCAGGGACAGGGACGGCGCTGGGACACTGCTCTCCTCTCGGAGTCGGTGTCCTGTCCTGTCTGGTCCCGGGACGCGGGTTCTTGGGACTGCAGCTGCTCTCACCTACCAGTCGCAGCCCTTCCCGAGGCTTTGGCTTTCAGAACCAGTCTCTTCGCTCCTCCACCTCAGCCAAGACAGGAGAGGCAAGTCCAAGGTCATAATAATAAAAACAGGTGCCCAGGGGGCCTGGGAGAGGCTGGGGCCCCTTCAAGGTGATGTGGGGGCACCCTGCTGGCTCCCGGCACGGCTCTGGAAGTGCCAGGAGGCCTTCCTCAGGCAGGCCCTCAAGCAGGCTGCTGGTTGAGCAGTGGGGCCCAGGCCCACACCATCTGGAACAGCCAGGGGCCTATGACGCCTGCAAGGGGTCGGAGCCCTGTTTGGCAGGTGGGGCCTTCCAGAAGACCAACTCAGCAACGACAGGAACAGGACCCGGCAACCCAGTCACTCGCCTGCAGCCTGATCCTCTCCAACTAGCGCCGGGCGCTTGGTTAACCATCTGTCTCACCATGCCTGTCATCTCTGGCTCTGATCTTGTACATAGTCAGTGTGACCGAGGAAATCCAAGTGGGTAGCGAGGCTGGCGGGCCCAGGAGGGCTGTCGACAGAGGAGGCCGGGCTGCCCAAGAGTCAGCCACAGGGGACTGGAGGGGGTGGCCAGGGGTGGGGGTGGGGGGGCAACTGGAAGGAGAGGTGGCCAGAGAGGACGGGGTCCTTTTCTTTTTTCAGGCAGGACTGGAGTGAGTCTCAGGGCCCAGACCAGCTGAGCGACAGGGCTGGAAGGTGCCAAGCTCTCCGGCATGGTGATGCAGGCCCCGCACTCCTGGCCTGGGGTCTGCTCAGGAAGGCCGCCGGCCTCAACCTTGCATAGCTTCCCTCCTGGGGACTTGCCACGGGCCATGGCAGCAGCCCTGAGGACAGAGGAATGGGGGCTGGCAGTGGGGACGGGACATGGGACTTGAAGACAGAACTACACGTTGGGCAGGCCCAGGCAGGGCCAACAGAGAAGGTGAACCAACGAAATGCTGTGGAGACCTTCTTGAAAATAAGGTGAAGGCAGTTTTAAAATGGCTTTTAAAAGTGGGCTTATTGAGGACATCCTCTGTGCCATGCGGGACATTAGGAATGTGAGGTCAACACGTTGTGACTTAGGGACACGCCACCACATACCCTAAAGTGATGTGTGTGTGTGCTGTGTTACAGATACTGTTTAATACGACAAACATCAAGCATGCACTCTGCGTGACTCAAAGTGTGTTTTTGTGTCCTCGTGCTGAAGGCGCAGGGAGGCCGCGGCTGGGATTTCGGGACAGACCCATCACCGCACTCGGCTCTGCTGCCCGGGGCACCGTGGACCACGGCTTGCAGGGCGTGTGCCTCACCAGCGGGCTGTCTGCAATTCTGGCAAGATAGGAAGACATCCCTCCTTGAAATGCACGCTTGTAGCTGTGGGGACCTAAGGGCGACAGCATCTCGCGTTTTCATTGAGATTTTTAATTCATGTCAAACCTGACATGAAGCAGGGATTTCTGTCCCTGTCAGTCCTACAGGTGCTTGTTTTCTTCACACTAATTGACCTTGACGATGAAAATGTATTTTGAGAAGATACTTTCAGGATGAAAGGAGTCACCGCACCGGGAACACACAACTGTCCTCCCATCTGGGGGCCGGGACCCGCCACTGGAGCCACGAGAGAGACTTCCTGCCCTCCGAGGAAATCATCGTTTTCTTACCTTTGATAAGTCTGACCATCTGTTTTTCGCTTTGGAAATCAGATACTGATGGGCCTGTTCACAAGCTAGGTCCGAATCTGTGACCTTCTGTTTAGCTCTTAAAAGAAAAAAGAAATAACTGTGTTTAAATATAATGGACCCTTCAATCGCCCGAGGGCTTCTCCTGCCCCCCGTTAGTTTGCAGATATCGCTCAAGTCTGTCTGTTCTCTCGCATCTGCTCTGACGTGATGTTAAAAACACAGCCTCCCTTCCCAGGGCGCTAGGGACCACGTCTCCTCCTGTTTGTAAGTCCCTGTTTACTTTCAGAGCAACGCTGCTCCGCTTTTCTCCCGCCCACAGAGCAGACAGGGCTCGTGTATTCTCCGGGGTGGGGGTGCAGGGGAACGCAGGTGCCTTTGGGGTGAAACAACGGAAAACCTGTGTCTGAGCATCGAGCTGGAGTGTGGCGCGGACGGAGGGGGAGGCGGGACGGCTGGCTGGTGTGCATCTCGGCCCACGTGCGGCCAGGCTCACAGGTATCGAAGGATCAAAGCTCTGACTCTGACGAGCAGACCCGGTGCTCACTGCTGGTCGAGGCCGCCGGAGCGGAGTACCCTGGACGTTCCCACTTGTCCCAGCAAATGAGGGGCACGTGAACCATGCAAAAACCTTCACACCTTCTCTCTCTTGAGGTGCCTTGCCCCAGGGGTATCTGTTGCTGCATTTTCAGGACGGGCGCCGCACCCACATCTGCCCCCGAAACACCCTCCCTGCAGCCCCGTGACAGCGCAGCCCACAGCGTCGCCGGGGACCGCCCTGCACGCCTGCTCAGCGCCCGCACTTAAGTCACAGGTGCGTTGGGTGGCAAAGGCATCTTGCCTAACGGTGACTGAGGGGGACAGCTGAGGGAGGGGCCACACAGAACATTTCCTCCAGGGACCCAGGGACCCAGGAAACCAGGCGGGGAGATGACAGACCGGCCCCACGTGGCTTCTGCTAGTGGACAGCTTACGCGATTAAAAAAAGACCTAAAGTCAACCAGCAAGCGGCCGATGAGAAGAGCGGGCATCTGTGCCTTCTGAACCGGAGTCACAGTGAGTGACCTGAGACCTGCGGCTCTGACGACCCTCAGGGGACACAGGCCGCGGGCTCTGCGCGTGGCTAGGGCGGCAGTGCCCCTGGGGAGGCCCCTGAGCGCAGGGCCGGGCGCTGCCATCACGGGACACACGGATGCGTCCGCTGTCACCGCTCACGAGGCAGCTGTGGCTGAGAAGTTGGATAACTGCCGGGGGCCTGGCTCAGGGCGGCTCAGGCCTCAGACGCCGGAGACCAGCGCTTCCCACTGTTTCTTTCTCAGAGGGAGCTGTGTCCTGGCACCCGCGGGAGCCTCACCTTTCACAGGAGGAGGTCCGCTCAGTACTGCGAGGCCGCCCTTGGCGTCTCGTGTGGAGGGTTCTAACATGTGAAGCGCTGGGCACTGGGAGAGAAGGTTCCAGAGAGTGACGCCTTCTTCAATCTGCCAGGAAGGCTCCTCCAAGGTTCCTGAGCTGTCCTACGTTTTAAAGGCCGACGGCCAGACAGGTCACAGAAAGAGTCAACACATGAAGCAGAAGTCGTTGCTGTTTGTGTGGCTCCTTTATCCCTTCCAGGAAAGCCTGCTACTCTCGGAGGCTCGCCCAAGGTGCCAAGACGGCAGTCAGCGCCCACCGCCCGCCGGCCACCAGGCTCAGGGTGGCCACGACGACCCCGGGAGCCCGCACGGCACTGGCCTGTGCGTCACACAGGAAGGTCTGGCTTCGGTAGCATGGCTTTGGGCGAATTTCGTCAGCTTGGACCCCCCACGCTTGGGCAAACACAAATTCTTGCGTTATCTGATTGGCAGAGTGCCGGGGCTGCCGCCCACTGGGCAGACCCCCTCCCGGGAACCGTGGAAATGGACTGGGGGGCTGCCATCCATTTTCTCCCCAGGTCGGCGGCCCTGAGGGGACACAGGTCACTGTGCTGCGGCGCCTCCCGTCTGTAAGTCCTCCCTTCTTCAATCCACCAGCTGCTCCTGTGGTGCCAGATCCAGGGGTCTTTGTTGGGTGTCTTGCTACCTGTGACCCCGTTAGCCATCCTCCCTGCTTCCCCGCCCCTGGGACGTTCCTCTCCACGAGGCTGCTCTTTAAGTGACCCCAGGGCGTGGCGAACATGTGTCCTCAGTCGGTGTGGCCGTCTGTCTCCCTGGCTCCCTGCCCAGGCCCTTCTCCTCTCCTCTCCCCCGTGTACACGCTCCCCGGGGGTCCCTCCCTTCTCCCGTCTCCCTTCTCCCCCGGCCACGCCGCTGTGACCGCCACCCCACACGCCAGCGCGCCAGCCTCACCTGCCTCCCTGCTCTATCTCACCCCAACTGTCTACCGGACTTCACAGAACCCTGGAATTTCAAGGACGGAAAGGGGTCCCAAGGTCAAGCCGTCCAATTCGCTGTCACCACTTCTACCAGGAAAGACTCTGGAAGGCGGGGGGATTAAGCTGCATTTCCCCCCAGCACGGAAAGAACTGTAGATCCGAATCTGTATTTCCTGCTTCCCCTGCCCGAGGGGAGGGCTGGCCTGCCTGGAGGTCCACCGGCCTCCCCAGGAGTTCTTGCGAGTCTGAGGAGCAGGCTCTTCCTCTGCCAGGTCAGCACCTCCAAACAGCCCGTCGGCGCACATGTCCCAACGGCCCTGCCACCGTTTTCCTTCTAAGGGAGAAGCGGAATTATTTTCCCAGCTTCTAGGGGCCAAACGACGACAGCCTACTGTGTCTGTCATCCCCTTCCCTTTGTCATGTAACATACCGGCCTTCTTGACAGAGGTGAGGAGGGCGTCCTCTGGCCTTCAGATATTACTTCTTTTCTCTCCTATTGCCTGGCTCTTTAGAGCTTGATGCTCAGTCACAGTGGCTTCCTGGGGACCTGTACATCAGCCGCAAACTCTTTCCCCTGCACTGCTCTACGCCCTGTAGGCACAGCACGGACCCTGGGAGCAGTTTGTGCCCGCAGGAAGCGCCCACTGTGCGGGAGACTTACAGCTCGCCCCTGGGAAAATGAGCCAGAGTGACCCGAGTGTGACCGAGGATGATGGAAGGCGGGGACACGAGAAGGCTTGCAGGATAAGAAGACTGAGTGGTGCTTCTGGCTCCGTCGGGATGGAGGGAGCGCACGGCATCCTCACCTCTGACCGAGGGTCCTAAGAGCTCTTGTGAGAACAGGAAAGGAAACTCTCTGAGGGCAGGAGAGTAGTAACTGCAGACTGTCGGAGAAGCTAGTCACGCCTTGCAGAGTGACTGATCCAGGTCATGAGCTGCATGGGCACTTCCCTCCTACACTGGGTGCAGGTCGGCTGTAATTTGGGGACTGCCAGGAGACACAGACAGAAAAGCTTCAAACAGCAGCCTGTGTCTGAACAGAGTTAGGATGAGAGGCTCCTCCAGTGGAGTTGGAGGGGTGAGCCCCTTCTGTTCTCTTTATGCTCACAGTCTGGACCTGAGCAGACCCCGTACGAAACAGCACTTTTGGGATGGTGACAGGGGTGCTCAAGCAGGAACCTACAGCTGAGAGCCCTCTTCTGACCCGAGGATGGGACAGAGGGCCCTGGGATTCAGAGTGACGGAGGAACCGACATTGTTTGCTCATCACACAGGCTGGAGGTGGCCTGTCATAGAAGCCCAACAGCACTGATAGGCTAGAACCTAAGATTTTCTAGCCCGGAGACCAGAAAGGGGACCCTGAGACTGGGGAGTGTGGAGGGAAACCAGAGAGGGAGAGACTGGAGAAAAGGAGCCCCAGATCTGTGTGGGAGGCTTCAGGCTGACTTCTGCTGTGCACCCCTGGGAAACGAACCCAAGTCAGCGCAGCAGAAGCTCTGGGCCGTGATCGGTAAGTAGGTAAGACTGGCCGAGAGGGCAGCGATAGCTTCAAAAACTCAACTCATGTGGAAACCACAGCACGCAGGTCAGGACTGGTGCTTGAAACAAACTGGACTGACTGACTGCTAAACAAAGAAAACACAAATCAACATATCACACAGGCTTCAATGGGACCAGAGGCCCACAGCAGAGTATCAAAAATATCTATAATATAGTCCCAAACCACCCAATGTACAGAGAACTGAGAACATCTCAATAGTCATCAAGGTAAAAGACAGCAGATACCAACTCTAGGATGATGCCGATGTTAAAATTATCCCGTTTTAAAGCAGTCACTGCACACTCTTGTGACTCAGCAGCTACGGTGAAAACCGTCTTAAGGCCAAGAACCTGGGTTCAAGACCCGAGGTCTGGAGAAGGAAAACCAACCAAAGATAACGATAGAGGAGCCATTATAACAGTGAAGTAGGAGTGAATACCCCTGAAATCAGTGTAAAGATAGAAACCCTGAGCAAATGAATAGAAGCTTAAAAAGGGAGGAGGGGAATAAAAAGAAGAGAACCAGGTGGAAAGATTAGAAATATAGTAACTGGGCATGTCTGGGTGGAGCAATGGTTGGGCCATTTGTCTCCAAAAGAACTCAGGCCACCTACCCCTGTCTTCAAGTCCCTGGTCTCCAGCGGGGAACACCCAGTGTGAACAACTAATAAAATAAAGTGTGCTTCTTCCTCCTCTTTCTTCCTGCCCACCTGCCTCCTACCGCCTTCATCCCCGCCTGCGCCTTGCCTTAAATAGAGAAATAGTAACTGACATACCACTTTCACAGGATTGGCTCAATGAGATGATAAAGGATTGAGCCAATAAACTTGGAAATAGGTGAACAGTATTCATTCAATCTGAAAAAGAGAGAAAAATGCCAAAAATGAGAAAGAAGACTCTAGCCTCAGGTATCTGAGACACGAAATCAGAAGGTCTGTTCATGTGACTGGGGTGCAAACCAAGGTGAGAGGAGAAAGGGATGGGCACAGAAAAACAACTGGAAAATAATACCTGAGGACTAACTCAATTTGATGCAAATACAGGTAGGTTCTGGAAGTTCAGCAAATGTCAGAAAAGATAGATTTATAGAAAATCCTACTCAAACTTCTAAGATAAAGAAAACATCCTGAAAGTGGCCCAAGAGCACCGACATTATCCCATGTGGGGAAAGACCCTGAACGCTGGCAGACTTCTCACCAAACCTACAGAGGCGCAAGACCGTGGAATAACATTTTTTAACTGCTGAAATAAAAAAGCTGTCTGCCCAGAATTCTGTATCCAGCAAAAATAGCTGCTGAGAATGAGGAACAATCAATACATTCTCAATGAAGAAAAGGTGAGATAACTGGTCTCCAGCAGGTCTGCTCCGAAAGATGCTAAAGTTCTTAGGGGAAGAAAACTGACAGCAGGGAGAAACTTAGAGTTTCTGAAATAATAGCAGGAAAAATGGTAAATAGTTGGGTATTATAATATACTATTTTTTTTTCCTACTTTCAAATACATGACACATAATGATAGAACTGGAAAAAGAAACGGAGATGTAAAATTATTGTGGGGGACTTTAATACCCCTCTTTTCATATTTGATGGACCAGGTGGACAGAGAATAAGCAACAATATAGAAGCCTATTTGATTTCGATGTTTAAAAAACACTTCCCAAGTGTATACTTTTAAAGTTTGCATAGAACAATCACTACCACAGACCATTTTTAGGTTTATAAGATGAATTATAACAAATTTTCTGACCATAATATAATTAAACTAGAAATCAATAATAAAAAGATACATGTAAACTATGCAAATACTTTGCGATTAAAAAGCACATTCTGAATAACCCGTGACTCTAAGAGAAAGTCTCAGGGAATGTCAGAAAATATTTTGAACTAAATAAAAATAAAACTATAGCATGTCCAAATTTGTGGAATGCTGCTAAATCAGTGCCTAAAAGGAAATCCAGAGCAGTAAGGATTTTATTAGAAAAGAGAGAACTCAAAAAAAAAAAATTGAGTTTCTAACTTAAGAAAATGAAAATGAACCACACTCAAAGTAAGAAGAAGGAAGGAATAAAGAGGAGAAAGCAAGGAAAATGAAAACCGAAAATAGAGGGAAAATAAAAACTTGGTTATCTGAAAACATCAATATGATTGACAAACCTTTAGTCAAACCAATGAATAAAAAAGGAAAGAGGACATCAGCTACCAATACCATGAATGATAAATGAGCTATCACTAAAAACTCCATAGATGGTAAAAGAATAGTATGAAAAGCAATGAGTAGCTTTATTCCCAGGTTCAGCAACTTGGGCGAAATGCATCAGTATCCTGTGAAACTCATTTGAGGATAAACAGCAACCCAGAATCGTCCACAATTATGCATTAGCTGTACAGTCAAAATCCTTCCACCAAGAGAAATGCCAGGACACGATGATTTCATGGGTGAATTCTATCAAATGCTTAAGGAGGAAAAAAACAATGATATGGCGTAATATATAAAAACAGAAGAGGTGGGAATACAATTCAGCTTACTTGATGAGGCCGGCCTTACCCTGAAACCAAAACCAGGAGAGGTGGTCATGAATTTTATTCCTCCTAGAAGTCCACTGACCCACAAGCAGTGTTTTCCTTATTTTCCTTATAACGTGAAGCTCATTTGATCTTGCGGTTCCTATTTGGGCCCAGTGACCCTCTCATCATCTGTTCTCTATAAAGGGTCTCAGTGATACTGATTTTAATTTGTTAGGTCTTTTTCATTATTCTAAGAAACAGTCATTACTCGTCACTGATCCCAACTCTGCTTTAAAAATAAGGGCGAGGCTAAAATAAAAAGAAAGTAGAAAGCGACGGGGTCTCCCAGCAGGGTGACGTGGTCCTGAGAGCGGTGTCGGCCACCACACCACCCCCATCTTCTTACCGCTCCCCGCAGCACAGCAGCACCCTGCGAGGCGTCGAAGATGACAGCAGTCCCGTCTTTACTAGCCTTCGCTGGACAAGCCGAACATTCAGAATTCTTATTTCATGCCCAAATGCACAGGAAAGAAAACTGAGACAAGCTGTCTCACCATTATTAGGAGAACCGGAAAGTGAAGCAGAAATGAGAGCAGACACTCGATTCCGATGATGATGGTGCGCACAGGAGCCAAACGCCGCGTGAACGACGCTTATGGAAGACAAAAAGGAAAAGCGGAGTTTTCCTGCATCTATATCCAACAGGAAGCACCTGAGCACACAGTATTTCGTGACAAGAAGCGGGACCATGCGAGTTTGCTGAAAGCACGTGACTGTACTCTTGTATCTTTCATGGCCCCTCGTGTGGGCTGCCGCAGGTGAGTCGCACGGCGGGTGTGTCCAACAGGTGATCAGCAGGAAGAGGTGACGCAGAAATGAGAGAGGGTATTGGACCGATCATTCTAACTGGAATTTATTCATCAGAAGACAAAAATGTTTTGTAGTTCTGAAGCAAACAGATCGTTTTCCTCTTGTCAGTCAACTCACAAACCCTCAGAGCTTTCAGAGTACTGCGTAGAAGTGAGGGCCCAGAAGGCAGACACCCAAACAGGAGGACAGAAGGGCTTCAGAAGGGAGGCCCAGGGCCAGCTGGTGCCAAAGAGGGAGGTGAGCAGGGAGGAGGACAGGCTCTCCAGGCGGAGAAAGGGCCCCTCTCAACCAGCACCCTGGATTTGAGCTCTGCCTCACCCACCGCCCGGCACGTGCATCCTTCGGACAAAGTTTCTCTGAGCGATAGTTTCTTCTGGAAAGTCAGACAGCAGTGCCTCCTTGTAGGTTTTCAGGATGCACAGGCGTGGGGCCCCGGAGCTGCCTCTCCACCAGATGCTTGGAGCCCGAGCTGGGTCTCCCTGTTCCCCTCTTCCCCACGGCCGTCCTCCACTGGGCGCCCGAGGACCTTTCTTCAGTGCCCCTCGCCCTACACACAATCCTCCCTGATGGCTGGTCAGACAGACGCCTCAGCCTGGTCTCGACCTCCCGGGCTGCCGGCCCTCCTCCTCACCACCCCCAGCGTGTGCCCCTCTGCACACCGTCCTTGCCCCCTTCCAGAGGGTGCTCAGCTCCAACCGCTCTGTGGGTTTGCAAAAGGTGTACCTGCTTCGAACAACCTGACACACTCCTACTCACACCTCCAGATCTGAACCCCAAATGTCCCACTTTTCCAGAGTCCCATTTGCCCAGGAGCCAGGTCTGGCACAGAGCAGACCAGGAACGTTCTCGGAGTGAGCAAACAGACGTGCTGGGGGCGGGAGGATGTGGGGGCTGAATGGGAAGATTATACTCGGTGGTTGAAATTCTCCAGCTCTTTCTGCGTACATTCCCCAGAAAATTCTTTCCGACGGCTGGCTAGTTTTTGTTGTTTGGTCTTGTTTCAGCGTTAAGCCGTTGAGCCCTGTGTCAAAGCAACTGGACAGCTGGGGACACAGGGGACCTGCCCACAGCCATGTGGCCATCTCATTTAGAAAGGGACCAGCATTGTTTCTTCTTGTGTCTTTTTAAAACCAACAAATTCGAGGGGTGCACAGGATCAAAGCGCCCTACAGCCTCGCCCAGGTTGCACAGTCTGTCCGGTGCTGGGGGCTGCCCTTGCCTGGACGAGGGGCTGGTCTGGAGCTCTGGGGGCTGAGTGCCCTGTGAGTCTCTGTCGTGCTAGTCACCCCAGCCGAAGACACACCTCTGCGTATCATGGGGCGATGTGATGCCTCAAACGGCCATTGCTACTCTCTGCTCTGGGTGGCTGCCTCATACGGGCCATGGCAGGGACATGGCTGGAGGGAAGCCTGTCACCGCTTCAAGGACTGTGTGTTCTGACTGAGAGGAGATCTGGAGATGAAGCCACGGCTCAGCAGGATGCTCAGATCCCACTGGCCATGGGGCCGTATGGGGTGGACAGGG
The DNA here is from genome assembly GCA_004363575.1 of Solenodon paradoxus. NCBI lineage: Eukaryota > Metazoa > Chordata > Mammalia > Eulipotyphla > Solenodontidae > Solenodon > Solenodon paradoxus. The sequence continues at coordinate 58,033 of RJWH01005064.1, read as the reverse complement.
CCGGGGGTGGAGCACAGCCTGGGGCCTGCATTTCCCAAAGCAGTTGGCCCAGCAGAGACCAGATTTAAAATGATGCGAATCCACAGAAAGCATATCTGTTGATAGTTGCGTGCACAGACGGAAACCACACTTAGTTTCATCCATTGCCAGAGGCCTCTGCGATTCCCCGAGGTGAACCCCTCGAACCTGGAGAACGCGGAGACCGCCCCCGGCCCGAGGAGCGCGTGTGCACAGTCCCTGCGGCGCCCAGGGGAGCGTGCAAGGCGGCCCTTCGGAGGGCTGAGCCTCACAGAGCCCCGCTGAGCCGGGTCTGTAAGAGGGAAACACTCCGGCACAGGCGCGGAGCGGGATGCGAGAAGGGCGACGCGGGAGGGTAGGGCGTGCGGCAGCTGTCATCTGGTCTCGCGGGTGGCTTTCCCGCACCCACTGGGAACACACCCCGGCGCTCCCGCGGGGCTGCTCCGTCCTCTGCACCCCTGGGGCCCCGGGCTGGCTGGAGGGACCCGCGCCCGCCACCGCCTTACCTGATGAGTCTCTGGGGCGCGTCGTCTGTCCGGGTGGGTGTCTTCTCACCCAAGTTTCGAAACTCCCGGAAGTTTAAGGTGACGCCGGGCCGCAAGCCCAGGAGGCCGAGGAAGCGCAGGTGCTCGGCTCGCAGATTGAACAGTGAGTGCAGAAGCAGTCTGTGGAGGTCACGCATGCTGATTTTGCCGTCCCTGTCAGTGTCTATTCTAAAGAAGGCGGAGTAGGGGTCCTGAAAACAAAACGCGCACGTCAAAGCCCTGCCGTCTGGCCCTGCCGCCAACACGCTAGAGCCTCGCGGCTTTTAGAGGTGCCCTGCTCCGGGAATGTCCTTCGCACGCCCCGCATCTCCCCCAGGGATTGTAAACTCTGCTCCCGGCGCCCACGTGTAAGGGAAGAGCTCAGGAAAGGTCCCCCCACCACCAAGCGCCTGGCTGCACAGAACTGTCCGCCGGGTAACAGCCCGCTGCTGGGCCGCCCGGGGGCCAGCGCTCCTGGTGGTGACTGCGCAGCTGCTGCCCGCTGGGTCTGCAGGACTGTGGGCCAGAGACTGGCGCTTTGCGGAGGAGGCGGAGCTGGGAGCCCAGTGCAGAGGCTGCAGGCCTGGCGGGAGGGCGGGGCTTCCTTTCCGATCCCAGCTCTCCTCTTAGAGTGGCCTGCGACCGAGCCGCGCTTCCGTGCGTGAGGACTCAGTTTGCCAATGCGTGTCCCTGGAAGGTGTCTGCATGCTTTGGAAGCGCTCTAAAATACTGCTTGCTGCTATCGCTTTCCTGATATTACCCAAGGCTGCACAGCAGGGGCCTGGAGGCCGGGATGGGCTCCCCGGCCTGCATTTCTGCGTCTCAGGATGATGGGCCCCACTCGGTTCCATGGCCGATGGCAGGCCATCAGGAATGTGTCTGGTAGCTTTGGGGCACTGTGCTGCGACCTGTGTGTCCCAGGACCCTGCACGAGCAGTGATCTGTGACGTAAAGCCACGACGCAGCAGCAGGTACACGTGTCCGGGGCTTCTGTGGACGAACTGTCTGTAGTCACGCATTTGTTCACTCAGAGGGCACTCAGCACCTCGTGTGTGCAATCGCTGTTCTAAGCACGGTGGGAACCCATTTAGAAGACACCGCCTTGCCTCTCAAGGGCATCACCAGTGGCAGACGTGTCACCAGCTGGTGGCCTCTGTCCAGCAGCACTGCCCATGGGGATGTCCTCAGGGCCCATTTATTTGCCGCTGAGTCCAGCTAGGTCACCAGCTCCAAGTCCTCCCAGACCCTGCAACAGCTTTGGGGTGTGGTTATCTGACCCAACAAGGTCAAACAAGCTCCTGCCCGAGACTCGCTCCTCAGGTCATGAGGGCCACCCCTCCTTTCTGCAGCTCAGCCCACAGCGTGGCGCCCCCCTCACATCCTTCCCTCTCTCGCACACACCCCACCTGTCCCCACGCCCCTGGTCCAGATCAGACAGGGATTGGATGGCTCCTTCCACCTCCCCTACCAGATCCACAGCACCAGATTCCCGCAGGAACCTCTTAAAGGGCGCCCAGCTACCGCCCTGTCCCTGTCATCCGACCTCGCAGCACCAGTCACTCCTCATCGCTCAGTCAGCGCTTCTGCCCGCTGCTCAGCCTCTGGCTCACCATCCCACTCAAGTCCCAACAGGCTCCGGCCCTCTCTCCGCCCCGTTCTGTACCATGTCCGGTGGGCTGATTCTCACACCTGTAGGTCATCTCTCCGGGGAGGCGTCTCCCCTGTCCTGTTCAAGGCCCGCACTGGTCCCTGGCCTCAGAGCACAGGCCACCTCCTGACTGACGAGATTCCTGTGCCCCATGTTCCCCCTTCTAGAAGGTATCACGCGTGAGTTCTGTTCTGATCTGCTCCTCACGACAGCACCACACCGAGCAAACTCGTCAGGGTAATGAGGCTGCGGGGTGTGAAGCATGAGGCAGGTACTTCCCAGGATGTCTTCAGAACTGAGACACAGCCGCACCTCCCCGTCTCGCAGAGGGAACATGTACAGGCCACTGGCAGCCAGCTGCTGCGTGGCAAGGCTGTGACAAGGTGGGAGGGTCCTTGACGAAGCCCTGACTGCTGGCGACAGACCGTCTCGACGCCTGGGACAGAGAGGAGGCTAGCGCTGGCCTTGGGGCCACATCCGCCCTGTCTCCGCCACACAGGCCTTCCTTCCTCGAGAACCGGCTGCCCTCCTCCAGCGAGGCCTGCCCGCCCGAGCTCTGCCCACACGCACAGCAGGGCTGGACCGTCCCTGCACTTACAGCCACCACTTCTGTCCAGACCCAGGATCAGGGCACACGGTCTGGCGACGGGGCACTTGTTCCGCGTCAGAACCACCTGCAAATGCAGGTGGACTTGGCGGCTGCCATGAGAACACGGATTTAAATGGCAGCTCAGTGACCAAAACGAAACTCCATTAGCGATCAGAATGCGGGGGGCATCAGAGCACAGGAAACTCGGGGCAGCGCGCCCCATGGGCTCCCTGACTCACCCCGTCGCCTGCCGGTGTCCTGCACCCCCAGGCCACCACCCTGGACTAGGACACACTCTAACTTCTGGTGTCCGTCCCTCCAACTCTCCGTAGCTCAGGTGGCCGACTTTTCTTAGCCTCGTCCTCCTTCCCTCTCTAACGTCTCAGCACAGGGACACTTCAGGCCATCCTGCTCCTGCCTGTGTTGGAGCCGCTGGTTGTCCGCACACCTGTCATATCCGTGGCGACTTCCGCAGCAGCCCTGCGTCCCGCACAGCGAGCCCGGAGCTCTCCCTCAGGTCCAGGACCTGTCTGGGCCCCGCCTCGCCCAGACCTCCGCTTCCTGTTTGCACCTTTCTTTTTCCAGGCAGCACATGCGAGGGCTTGAGATTCGGTCCGAGCTCACCGCCTCCAGGGGGCCCTCCCGTGTCCCTGGGCCCCACGGCACGCTCACGCCTCCAACAGCAGCTGAGACGTGTTGGAGCGTCTGCTGCCCTGTGTCCTGCAGGGGCCTGAGCTCCCTGAGCGGGGCTGGTCTTTCTCCCCAGCACTCAGCAGACTCGCGCGCACACTAGGTGTGCGAGTACTTGCTTGCTGAGTGCACGAGTGGAGCACATAGATGGAGGAGTGATCCTAAGTTCGCTGAAGTTGGCAGCCGTGCCCCTCCAGACCCCTCAAAGAAGGGGCCTCCTTCTTCCCCAGGGCCTTCGAGAGGCTGGAGCGTCAGCAGGGACGGCCTGGGGAGAGAGGGGTCACAGTGCTAAGCGGATCCCGGGGAAGTGGCGGGAGCCGCTCATCACGCATCCCTCGACAGCGGGATAGGACGGGACTCAGGAGTCACACCTAGTGTGGCGGGGAGTTGGGGGGTCCCTACACCAAGCCGTGCACAGGCCCTCGTTTACCCGGAAGGATTCCTTCAGCCTCTGAGGAAAGAGTCGCAGGCAGTCCGTGGCACTGATGAAGTAGCTATCCACGCTGTTTTTCAAGTGAGTCGGCATCTGAGACGGACTGACCGTGCCCATGTTGGTATCAGAAAGGAGGACAACGAGACTTCCACCAGCGCCGTGCGCACCGCCGGTCTCTGGCCGGCTCAACAGGGCGGCCCGACAGTGCCGGGTGCTGGGGACAGGAGAGCGCAGCTGCGGCTGTGACCTGGCTTCCTCGACGCGCCCGTCATGGCAGACCTGCTCCAATGCGGGCCGCCAGCTCTTGTCCAGCCCGTCGCGCCCGCTGCCTGGTCTGTGTCATCCTCTGAGCAGGAATGCAAACCCCTGCCCCTTTCTGCCCCATCCCGAGCACGAGCTGTCACTCAGCTGACTCGCTAATCCACAGGTGCTTCCTGACCGCGTCGCTGCTGGCCCGGCGCCTCCACGTCTTCCTAGGTCCTTTCAACAACGCTGAGGTCCGCTCCTCCAGGCCCCACTTACACCCAGGAAGCCTTGTCTTCTGCTGTTTTACAGACCAGGAGGTGGCAGCTCAGCCCCCGGCTCCCCCAGGAGCGCGACAGCACACTGAGCCCAGAGCTCAGTTCATCGCTGCCTGTGCCCTTTTCGCCCCTAAAACTGAGTAGGTGCAATCTCTCCTTAAAGACCTGCCCACTTCCATCAACCTGGGGTCACTGAGTGTGGCCTGAGAAGCACCAGGCTACAGACCTCAAGGGTTTAGACAGGGCTCCCCGCCCACGCTGCAGCCACGCCCTCCACTCCGAGGGGCTGCAAGAATGGCTAGGCGGGGAGTCCAAACGCAGGCCACCCTGGGGCCCTGTCCCGAACCTGCCTTTACTTCGGGGCCTCCTGGTTCATTACTCCCAGAAGATAACACTGCTCCTGCTGCTGACTCCCCTCTTCCATGCCCACCCCAGATCCTGGCACGGGCCGGCCAGGAGCCTTGCTCCTTTCCTGGGGACATCTAGCTGTGTGCGGGGACCAGCAGCATGGGGACTGACAGAGGACAGTCAGATCTCTCAAAGGGACAGATGGGGACAGTGGAGGAGGAAGGTGAGGAGGAGAACAGGCAGACAGGGAGGAAGCCAACAGCAGCCCATAGCTGCCAACTCACGTCCCACTTGGCACAGACTCTGCTCTGTCAGCTCAGGCCAAGGACATCCCCAGGCCCCGATTTCCTCACCCAGCCCCTGGCAAGCACTCACTAAAATATATATGAGCGCCTTCCTCTATTTTCCTTAAAGAAGACCAAGCATATACCAAAGGGAATGTCCAGATATAAAACTCGGTGATGTCTTTGTCACCGGTGCAGGACTCTCCCTTTAGAACTGGCAGATTGAAGCCTGGCAGGGCTGGCTCGCACATCTGCACCCCTGGGGCCCCGTCCCAGCTTCGGTTTCTCTAGAGAAGACCCACCCAGAAGGAGGCAAGGCCAGCTGCCCGCCCGCAGTGCACCTGCCAGAGTGGAGTGCACCACCCATCTCGCCGACGCCTCTAGCAGGTGTCTCTGCTCGTGGTCAGAGTGGATGGGAGAGGACAGATGGCAGCAAAGAGGCCGGTGCCTGCAGCAGACGGGGCCCAGGGCTCGGCTTCCCACACTGCCCTGCAGAGCAGGGGCTTCTGCCAACCTTTGGGACGGGAATGGCTGGTGGGGGCAGAGGCTCGGTGAACTCAGATATCACAGCCTTATAGCATCTGGATGTCCTTATCTCCAAGCAGGGAGGAAGGATGCTGGCCTGGCCACTGCCTGGTATTACCAGTCACAGGTAATGGCATGTTTTGGGAGGAAAATCTTTCACGACACGAGGGGTGATCGAAGGAGTGTGGGCCTCAGAGTAAATTCCACAAACCACTTGTCCCTGAGTTGTGGAAGGAAGGCTCTATGCTCACAGTTAGGTTTAGATGACTGGAAAGAAAAGGCTGAAATGGATACAATTCAGCAAAATGCTGTGGGTTCCGGTGCTAGAAACCTGTTAGAGCACTGTCGCGGCGTCTCCCCTCCACCCCAGCCCTGTTCTGAGAGGCGCCCGGGGAGGTTTGCACTTCCATTAGCTACCTTCAAAGGCCGCTGGAAGATCAACGTAACTTAGCCCTCCGGGCTTACACCCCAAGTGTTCAGTCACCAGCGCGTACTGCGTGTCATCCACGGGCATCTCTCTAGCTTCCAGTACCTGACAAAGGAGACAGAGTGGGAAGAGGAGGTTAGCTGGGCCCGCCCTGACTGCCCAGCTACTCACCCCACAGTGGCTCCCGGTACGGCCAGCGCCCGCCTGCCACTGTTACTTGTCTGCTCCACCCACGGGCCGGCTGGGTCCCTGGTCCAGCACATGGCTTCTTGCCGCAGTGAGCGACAAAGGCCCAGTGGGTGTCCAGCTGTGACTCAGCGCCATGGTGCTCTGGATCACAGTCAGTCTAGAGCTCTCCGAAGGTGATGGCATACCAGGTACCCAAAGGCACATTCACGGGGCTAATGCACTGTTGTGTCTCTGATACCCCCTTATGTTCTAGAAGACACCAACGAAATGAAGGAGGGCTGTTTGAGGAGGGAAAGCTTAAGTTCTGGTTCAAGTTTTATTACGGTCCATCGTTTGGAATGAAGCGCTGTGCGTGGTCTTTGTGGAGGGGAGGGGCACCCGCAGACCCTTTCTCTGTACTGCTGCCTCACTGACAAACCACGATGCCTTCACCCACCAAGCGAAACCTCCTGCTTGCAAAGAGTTTCTGGGTATTGGGGAGGGGGCTAAGAGGACACGTCCCCACATCATAAACTGGAATAGAATGATCCAGATGACTTCTCCTAGATGATGCCCTCCTAGGAGAAACAGATTGGCTGGGCTATTCAGGTGCTATTCAGGTCACACCTTTGTTCATGGTAAGTCCGTCGACAACCCCGACTGCCATCTGCCTGGCGCTAACCTCCACGCCCCCTGAAGAGATGACGGGAGTGTAGGATATATGTAGACCAGAAGGCGCCATTCCTCCACTGAGTGGCCACAGATTCATGAGAAAACATGGCTCTTCTTCCAGACATGGACATAGAATCACAGTTCAATATGTGTCTGTGTCTCGGGCCAAAGACATAGGATGACCACACCCACCCAGGGGAGATGGACGAAGGCTGTTGGGGTGAGCTGAGTCTGCAGATGGGTTTTGAAGAAAGAATGTGCATGTGTGTTGGGGGTGGGGGATGCATGAACCAGCTGTTAACATATCAGGGGTTCTGATGCCACAGGAAGCTAGAGTTAGAGATCAGAGAAGTAGCAGGGTCACAGTTACACCGATTACATTCTGTGGAGGATGCTAAATGGGGGAAAAGGAATAGGAGGATGGGATAAAACTGTACTCATCATCATCACCATCATCATCACCACCATCACCACCATCACCACCACCATCACCATCATCACCATCACCACCATCATCATCACCACCATCTTCACCACCATCATCATCACCACCATCATCACCACATCTTCATCGCCACCATCACCACCACCATCATCACCACCACCATCATCACCATCACCACCATCATCATCACCACCATCATCACCATCGTTACCATCATCACCACATCATCATCACCACCATCACCACCACCATCACCACCACCATCATCACCATCACCACCATCATCACCACCACCATCATCACCATCACCACCATCATCATCACCACCATCATCACCATCGTTACCATCATCACCACATCATCATCACCACCATCACCACCACCATCATCACCACCACCATCATCACCATCACCACCACCATCGCCACCACCATCATCATCACTATCATTGTCATCACCACCACCATCACCACCATCACCATCATTGTCATCATCATCACCATCACCACCATCATGATCATCATCACCACCATCCATCACCATCATTGTCATCATCATTATCACCATCACCATCACCACCATCACACCATTATCACCATCATGATGTAGCAATGCTTTTTGCCTATTATGTGTCAGCCATTGTGCTGAGCTCTTTACAGGTAGATGAAGTCTCACCAAATCCTTATCAGAAACCTTGAGAAAGGCACTCTTACCAAACCCATCTTAAAGATGTGGGACCAGAGGCTTGTAGTGCATGGGTGATTTTTTAGGTCACATAACTAGGCAGTGACAGATCTGGGTTCAAAGTCAGCTCTTCCTAAACACTATGATGAAGTCCACTGTTGGAAAAGGGTTACTGGGGCCTGGACACAGAACAGTGCAGGTAGAAACAGATGGGATGTGACAAAGGAGGAGGGGGGAAGGACTCTGCATGGCACCCTTGCACGTATCCAAATAGGCCTCATAGACAGTGGCTCATCTGGGTCTTGACTGGACACCTGGTGACCCCGGGAACCTCAGAGGGCAGGAGCCCTAAGGGGCTGCTCAGAGGCCATCTCGCACTAGCTCCCCTCCCTGGGCTATCATGGCGGTTTTGACGGGTATGCAGATTCCTGCCCTGGCCCCTTAGGGCACCAACCACCCTCAGCAATAGGGTGCCCATGACTGCTGTGTGGAGTCGTCCTTTACTCCTTCTGTATGGTGCCCGTCTTTTTGGCGCCCATGGGGCTGGGACCCGGGCAGCTGGCACCTGTGGCTGTCTGCCAGGAATACGCTGTTGGAACACAGCAGTGCCCGGCAGCTCTCTGGGTCCGTCGGCTGGGGCTGGCTCAAGTGGCAGCGGAAGTGGCAGCTCCAGGACGTGCTGGTGCAGTCGGCGGCAGAGCAGACCGGGGAGGGCATGCAGGTGTGGCGGCGCTGCCTGGGGCCCACGGATTCCAGGACAGTCCCCAGGGCCTGCATGGGGATGCGGGCAGGCAGGCTTGCTGGGAGTTCAGACAGCGCGTGCCATCTGCACACGCACTGCCCAGCTTCGCGGAGGAGCCCATCCCAGGACGGCCACGCCAGCGTGTAGACAGAAAGTGTGGCCCACGCAGAGAACCCAGGCAGCAGCCTCCGGAGTGGAGAGACTGGCTCCCAAAGAAAAATAGGTTTGTATTGTGAAAACAATGACATATGAATTATTCATGGCGAGTTCCTCTGGAGGAGCCCTCACACAGAGACATATGTAATGAGGAGAAAGGGAGAGGTTTGTGGGGAATGTTTCTCTGCCTGGAGGGCGCGGGCACCCGGGCCCGGCACAGCGCTTCTGGAAAGACATGGAGCCCAGAGCCCTGCCAGGGGAGGACGCAGCACGCACTCTGACGCCTCCAAGGCCCGGCCTGCACAGCTCTGCGCTCGGATGACCGCAGGCAACAGCAGAACAACTCAGCTCATAATCTCCTCGGCGGCAGCTCACACGTCACGGAGTCAGCCTGCGACCCTCCCTGCCAGATGGGCTTTAAACACTTCACATTCACGGTGCCCGCTTGTTTGTCTTCGCTAGGAGGCGTTTCTCCTGGAAAGGGCCTCTGAGGTGGCAGGCTCTGGCCTGGCGAGTCAGCTCCTCAGTCACCTTCGCCTCCCTGGGGCATCAGTGGAGCATGAGCATTGATGGGGTCATATGTAGGAACTGCGGGGCTCTCCCCCGAGGCCGGTCCCCCTGTGGGGCCACATCATCCTGGGCCCAGCTCCAGCAAAGCCTCCTGGGAGACGGCTCGTGTCTGTCTTTCGGCTGCAGCTTGCGGAGGATGACGCAGGGTTGACTGTAGGGACCGCGGACGGCGACCCGACTGCAGACCGTGGACGGCGACCCGACTGCAGACCGTGGACGGCGACCCCCGATACGCAGACCGTGGACGGCGACCCCGGATACGCAGAGGTTCAAGGTGCCCCCACACAGCTGAAGTCCCACCCGCCTCCTCTGACTCCCGCAGCTCTGACAGTCTGCTGTTGACCGGAGTCTTCAACAACCCACCGCGGACGAGCGCGCAGTCTTAAGTTCAGGTGCTGTACGTAGCGAGAAAGCATAAGGAAGAGAAAGTTCGCGCAGGTGTGCTGTGTCACTAAACTCCGTGAGACAGGGCCTGTGCGGGTCAGGTCTGTGCTGGTCGAGGGTCACCGTCCACTGTAGCTGCCACAGCCACTCACAGCTAGCGTTCCGGAGACGAGGCTCGGGCGTGGAGGCTGAAACAGGAGTTCTGCCAATGTCACCGAGAGGAGCTGGGCTAGGTGCTGGCCAGGGTCAACTGGCCGTCACACACTGTCTCACTTAAACCTTGCAGCAACGCCTCTGCCGAAGTGAGACCAGGCTTGCCTTTCGCACGAGGTGGTTGCGCTGAAGAAGGCTAAGGATGCCACCCGTTTGCTGGCGGGCACCACTGCACGTGGTCAGCCGCACGCCATGAGACCGGCTCTCGGGCGACTCGTGTCAGAGGGACGGGGGAGCGTCAGCACCACCCTTGCCATTCACGGTGAGGAGCCTGAAAATAGGGACGCAGTGGCACCCAGGAGCCTGTGAGCAGCCGAAGATGCCAGATGACAGCAGCCCGCCCTGGTGACAAGTCTGGGGTCACACCAAGGCGACTGGCTGCACACGCAATGGCAAAGGTGGCTTCTGCTGCACAGTGTCCGTACACCAGGGCGCATGTCTCCCACCAAACCACCCAGCCTGGGCGCCTGCAGAGGACACGGTGCAGCTGGGCTCGGGTGTCCTGCGTCTGTGGGTGCCACTGCTGGAAGAGGCCTGCTGCGAGAACCGGGACACCTGAGTCACCGGCTGCATGACAAGCCATCCAAAACGTGATGACCGACAATGACACCAGCATTTATGCTCATGTGCAGGCCAGCGCCAGGGCCAATGGTGAGCAGACGCGGGGCTGTTTCCGGCTCTGGCCAGGGTGGCCGGGCTGGGCCTGGCTGCAGGTCCCGCCCGCGTGCAGTCGTTCTGTGGGACAAACTGAAGGGACAGCCGCAGCCTGGGAACGCTCTGTTCGAGCAGACCATTGGGGCGCCAAGCCCAGCCAATGCATGCCAGCAGATTTATGGGTGTGGCTCCTCACATCTGAGTCTTGGATCACGGTCGCCCCGCCGCACTCCCAGCTGGGAAGGCCGCTGACAAGCACCACATCTGGGTGGGGCACAGGCTCCCTCAGTGGCGGCCCAGGAGCAACGGCCGACAGTGAGCGCTGGCTGCAGTGAGCTTCACAGCCCGGTCTAGCTCTAAGTCTAAGCTCTAACGCGACGGTCACTGGGAACAGGCCCTGGTCACGGTCCGTGAACGGCACCTGCAGGTCCGCCTGACCTCATCCTGCCGGCACCTCGGCGCTGCCGCTGCGCACAAGCCCTACCGCAGCCTCGGCTCTGGGCCTTCGAGACAGGAGCCGGTGTCTGCAGCCCTCGCTGAGTTATGAGACTGTGGATGTTTTCTCTCTTTTGCCTCAGGCATGGTGATGACAATGAAAATGGGTGACAATGACAATCTGTCTCAGTTTGTTTTTTAAATATTATCCCCAAGAAACCGATGGACTGAAATTGTGCCGAGACGGCTTGGAATGAGGAAGAGCTGAACCTATGCGACACGGGGCAGCTCTGTCCGGGACGAAGGACGGGCAGCTTTTGGCGTCAAGGGGATTAGGTCGCTGCTCGTGAACTGCCGGCGTGGCTAGTCCTAGAGGTGAAGACCCGGGGCCCCGCTCATCCTGCCCGTGTGAGCGTGTCCAGCGATCGCGGCAGACGAGCCCGTGTCGTGCTGTGAAGATTCTGCCTTCAGAAGCAGGTCTGCTTTCAGTACATAAAGTTAGTGGAGCTCCTGTTATGACCCTAAAAAGGCATTTGGGTGGAAAATTAGTTTATAAGGAAAAACATTTACCTCCCTAAGAATGATCAAGAAAACATAAAAAGAAAAACAAGGGATGATCTGTTTCACTAAAGTAAAAAAAATCATTTTGCATTGATAGAAAAACGGATGTTTACAAACATCAGATACAGGCCCTAGATGAGAAGAATTTCATAAATGACAAAGGTACCAGTTCAATTCACTGGGAAAATATGAAAGTGTCCCAACATAAACCGCGTAACAATTAATTCCATCTAGATTATGCGTTTATATTTACCAAATAAAACAGTAAAATTTTCTTGCAAGAAATTCTAGGAGATTATCTGGAAAAACGGGGAGCTGGAGGGTAGATAAAGGGTATTTATTAAGCAAAACTAAGCCCCAGAATTTATATTAAAAAGAAAAAAGGAACAAAGGAAGAAAGACAGATATATTTGGTGGTACAAAAATTTAAAACTTCTTAATGGCAAAAGACATAACATAACAAAAGAGAAAGACAAACAATTCTGAAAATATATTTGTAGTACAGGAGACAAAGGGCTGATAGATGCTTAGCTAATTCAACAGATATTTGAACATCTATACACCGGGCCCTGCTCGGGGTACCTGGAGGATGAGAGGGAACCCACAGCAGTTCCCGTCCTCGCGAACCAGGCCCCCGTGAGGTGGACGCGGTGGATCAAGTCGAACTGTGTCCTCCAGAACTGACATATGGAAGTCTCAACCGGGGTTCCTGAGAGTATAACCTTGGATGGAAAGAGGGTCTCTGCAGATTAATCAAGTTAAGTTGAGGTTGTCGAGTGAGTCTTAAATCCAAAGACAGGAGTGCTCATTGGAAGGAGGGAATGCGGACACAGCACGAAGAAACATGAAGACACCAGGACAGAGTGGAAGATGCTGCGATGGGAGTGGTGCCGCCACAGAGCCCAGGGACACCGAGGACAGCCTGCAACCCCGGGAGCTGGAAGAGGCAGAAGGAGCCTCCTGAGAGCCACCAGAGGGAGCACAGTCCAGCTGATACCCTGAGCTCAGATTCCGGCCTCCCGAACTGAGAATGAATTTACATTGTTTCACCCAGTTTGTGGCAGCTTGTTACACATCCCCAGGAAGTGCACATGCATCTATTAGTTCATGTAATTCTCCTAACAATCCCATGACGTGCCCTCCACTGCAGGCACGAGGGGCAAGAGAGCTGCCCAAGCTCACGGTGAGAAGAGATCGTGGAGCTGGGATCCCAGCGCGGCGGCCTGGCTCCAGAGCAGCCTTTCAAACCAGCAGCCAATCGTGCATTTCCACACTGTGGGGGTTCGTTCCAAAACAGACGAATTGAGTACGTACTCTGTGCTGGGCCCTGTGTTCACTGCAGGGACAGGGCAGAGAATGAAGGTGACACCGATATCCCCACTAGTTGAGGGCACGTCTCAGCGGGGAGGATGGGATGAAGGAGGCAAAGCTCCCGGAGAACCAGGAGGAGCTGAGGGCTGAGTGGGAAAGCCGGGGTCACATAGAGAGGTGCACAGACTCTGGGGGCAGAAAGTTCTGGACATGAGAACCCAGGGGATGGAGGTAAACTGGATGTCCTGGGTTCCTTACGAGAATGAGAGAGATAGCAATGTGTATAGTAAAGAAATATCTCTTATCAATGAACGAACAGGCAAAGGATGTGAAAAGGCAACTCACAGAAGGATACATCCTTATGGGCAACAAAACAAAACAAAACAAAAACACACAAGCACCCAACAAAAGGTCCGCTCACCCATAGTCAGGAAAACAACTGCGAGTTACAGTGAGTTACCACTATAAAGCACTCAGACCAGCCCAAGCTGAGAGAAATGCCTGCAGCTAAAGGCGTTAGAGGAAAAGATGCCCTCGTGCGTAACCGTGAGAAACAAGAAATGCTATATAGTCTTCTCACAAAGCACATGGGCACTGTGTGCAAAAAGTTCTCTGAGACCAAGCAATCCTACTCCTGGGAGTCTGTCCCTTAGAAATAAAAGCGTCCGCAGGTAGAGACACATAGAGATTGTTCAAAGACAATAAAAGAAAAGAGAAGTGAATTCCCATCAGAAAGGGAAGGCCGGTGTCCAGCTTGTTGGAACACATCTCAGCAGATCTGTGCCTCCACAGAAGGAGCGGGAAAGCCAGAAAAGACACGAGAACATCTCTGACAAATCCTGGAACTGCGGGGCCCACCGGACTCAAAGGGACCAAAGTCTGCAGTCGTTTCTGGGTTCTGGCTATAGGGTAGGAGGCTTGGGGTCAGGCCTGCGGCCTCAGCAGGGGGTCCGCACCTGCAGGCAGAGAAGCAAGCTGACGGGAGCCTAGGAGCAAGAGTTTAACAAAAATTCAACAAAGGCATAAAGAGCCTTGAAAATAAATGCAATCCAGCTTCAAATCCATTCAGTGCCCAACTTGATTAAGGTCCTCAGCCCCCACTCGATCTGCCTAGCAAAGGAAAGGGTGACCCAGCATTGGAAGCCTCTCAGTTATCTGAGCACAATTATCTGGCACCCAATTTAAAAAATTTCTATGACCCCAAATTAAGAAAAATTAAACAATAGAAAAGAGGTACTGGTGATTCAGACACTGAAGTCAGTTGAAGAAGAGATTTTTAAAAGGCTTCATTTCAGAAAATACAGGAATATATTGAAAGAACAGAAGAAAAGGCTGACAGGAACGTATTACAAATAATCACAAATGGGGGTGCACCCTGGTGGCCTAGCAATTTAGTACACCTGGGAGCAGTCCCATATACATCTCAAGGTCCTGGGTTCAAAACCCAGGACCGGTGTGGAGGGGGGCAACCAACGTGAACAACTAAATAAAAATAAATGCAATTCTTCCTCCTCCTCTCTTCCTGTCTGCCTGCCTACTTGCCTTCATTCCTGCTGGTATCTTTCCTAAAAAATAAAAGATCACAAATGAAAAAAATATTAAAATTAAGAACGAGATGAATGACCACAGACTGGAAAAAGCAGAAGGCAGGACTAGTCAACCAGAAGACGGGTCAGTGGCAAACACGGAAGCTGAAGCGCTGAGAGGAAAGGGCTGGAAAGTACATGGAAGAGAGAGAGATACACGGGAGACCCTGGAAGGGCTGACATTATAACTGGAGCCCAAGAAAGACAGAGAAAATGAGTGACAGGAAACGGAAAAGGGAGAATGACTGAGAGATTTTTTTGCCAGCACTTTTTATTAAACATATCAACCTACAGATTCAAGAGGAAGTGTAGGACAAGGGGAAATGTTCAAAAGTTGTTAAAGGAAAAAAAAAGACATTACATTCAAATGGGTAACGATAAGGTTTGTCAACAAACTGGCAGACGTCAGAAGACAAGGACGGACACAAGTCAGAATCAAGAACTCCAGGTGAGCTCCACCTGGAGCACCGGCCGCTGAGCTGCCCCCAGAGGAAGGCTTCAGCAATGGTTGACGGGCTGCTGGTGGTGGGGGCGGCCCGGCCCAGGTGGAGAGGCTCTCGGGTCTTTGGGGATGCACACGTGCATGGATTCTACTACCAGGAACACCCCCGGGTTCTCAAGGTAAGTATTCAGATAGGTTGGCAGGTTAATACCAGAGTACATAGGAGAAAAGAATAAAGAGCAGGAAACAATAAAACAGAATATGGGAACACAGTGGAGGAAAAAAATCAACCTCTAGTGCAAACTTTAAGACAGACATAAGGATGCATCCACATAGGCTCATGGAGGGAAAATGGAAAATAACAAGCAGGAGTTGAAAAATCTAAAATAAGGCAAGAAAGGACAAAAAAAAAAAAAAAGGAAAGAAAATGAGACATGGGGATCAAATAGATATAAAACAAGAAGAGGATGATGCAAAACCAACTATATTAACTAATCAAATAAACAGAGTGGACTGGACACTCTCAGTGAGCCAATACAAGAGGTATCTTCTTAAAATTTCAGTTGCATGCTGCCAAGAAGAGATGCCCTTTAAATGTACGCTTCCAGAAAGTTCAGGTAAAAGGACATAAAAGGATGCATTACGCTAACACAATTCCAAAGAAAGTCAAAATAACCGTGACTATAAAAACATAGGTGTGAAGCTAAGTGGCATTACTCTGTATCATGAGAGTTATGTGACCACAAAAAAGAGATGATTCACCAGGAGTTTAAGCAATTCTAACTCCATGTGGACCCAATGATTTACCTACAAAGTGAATAAAGCTACAAGTAATCAACAGAATAAAAAAGGACTTCACTAGACTAATCCACGATCAGATGAAGACCCAACATACTCTCTCAATAGCTAATAGAAGGAGCCGAGAAAATGGGATCAGGGTATAGAAGTTCTGAAAAACACAATAAAATGAACCTGACGGACACACCTAGGCACATTTTTTCAACTGCTTATGGGACATTTACCCACAGGACTGCATGCTGGGTCATATTCCAAGCCCCAATATGTTTCAAAGGATTGGTTGAGTCGTTTAGACTTTAAACATCTATTCTCTGATCACAATGACATCAACTTTAAAACCAGTAATACATGGTGTACTGCAGAATCCCAACTGTTTGGAAATTGAAGAACACAAAGTACAATAAGCCACTGGAAAAAATAAAAACCACAGGGAAACTATAAAATATCTTGAACTACATGATAAAACCAAAGCTTGCATGGTGCATCCAAACCTGTACTTAGCAGGACAATGCATAGCCATCAACATCATACATTAGACAAATAAAGGCTAAAAAGTAAATAGCTAACATTATAACTTAAGAGATTAGAAAAAGAAAACCAAAGTAGATCCTGATCAAGTAGAAGGAAGAAAATAATCAGGGTAACCGCAGAACTAAACATACAAGAGAAAAACAGCAATACCAGTAAAGCTCACTTTGAAAAGACTAATAAAATGGACAGACCTCAACTTTTGCTTCTGGATAGGTGGTGTCAGTCATGGCAAGTAAACATTGCTAATGAAAACACCAGGAAAACCCCATCATGTATAAAACAATAAAAAGGCACGAAAGAGTCGAGGAAGCCATAGGTCTAAAGGCATTGACACTCTAAGGGCAGGAGGACCCTTCAGCGGGAACTGAGGCTGAGTCACACTTGCCCTGGAATGGTTTCCCTGCCAGAGAGCAGTGCCCTCTGGAACTGCTGTGCTGGAGTCTGAACCTGGAAACTTCTGGAAAACACAATGCTAGTTCTGCCCTGTGGTGCTCAGGAGGGAGCAGCCCACCAGGGGAAGAGGCCCTGAGAGCCAAGGGCAGAATCAGAAGACCCAGGGGTGTGGACCAGACAGCTACAGCCGCCCTGGGTACCTGGCGAAGGTGGGCATGGCAGACGCCCAGACTCCAGCCCTGGTCTCAGGAGGAGGGCTGCTGCTGGAAGACAGATGAATCCGGACTCGGTGTCCGTGTGCGGGACAGGAACAACACGAAGAGGGAAGGGCCTCAACACACAGCTGGTTACTGCCTTAGATGCCTGTGAGATCAGGACACTGTTTGGAAGAGGAAGCCAAGAACTGGGTCTATTCGCCCTCTTCCCCCCCGATCCACCCCTGAACTCAAGAACGAGGTCCGACAGCCTCCCCGGCGCCCCCGAACGAGGAATCGGGACCGGAGTGCTGTGTGCCAGCTCAGCCAGGCCCCGGGGCGAGCCGACACCAGCCACCACGCAGCAGGCGGCGGCAAGCCTTGCACAGCCACAGTGGGAGATGGCCAGGAAGTTCCCTCACGTTCTGGGCTTCGGTCTGTGTGTGAACAGGTCTGTTTGTCCCTCTTACTGCTCCCTCGCTTTTGTGTTCTCCTCTCACAAAACTGACCGTGATATGAATGAGGAGCCTGTTCAATCTCTTTTATTTACAGAGGTTTGGTCCCAGTAGAAGATATGAAATCAGACGAATGAAGATACATATTAAGTTTCGAGTCACCCACCGTCACTGTGAGTGTTTAATCTGCTCACCCCACAGAAGGGCTATGGGATATCTGGTGGTGTTTACATCAGGGTCTCTGTCCCTGAAGCAGGAACGGCTGTGTGTGGTTGGGAAGCGACGGCAGTGGAAGTGGAAGCCAGGGGGACAGTGCAAATTCCCTGGGGGGAGGGGGGTCCCTGCCCTCAGAAGCAAGCCGAGGGGCCCTCAGTGTGAGCAGGTGCTGATGTTGGGTGCACCGAGCTGGCTGCTAGAGATCCATGTCCCCCACCTGTCTCGGGGGCTCTGTGACTTTGCGGATGAGCTCTGCAGCTCTGTCCCCAGAGGCCTCAGCTGGGGCCCCTGGGGTGGGACTAAGAGCAGCAGGGACCTAAACAGAGTTCAGAGGGTTTGCTGGGGACAAAGAAGTTTCCATCAGGAACAGTCAATGACAGGGAACTTGAGAGGTAAGCTGCCCTGGCATTTCTGCTGGATGGCAGAGCTCAGTCAGTCTGCTTAGATAGATGTTGACCCACATGTCCTTGGGTGTGTCATCATTGTATATTCCCCGCCGACCTCATGAAACTTCTGCTTTCTCTCTGCTCTCCGTGCGGCTCAGCGTGACACGCACCCACAAGATTACTGAGGAAGGACAGCAGACTGCCATGTTGGCCTATCAAAGGGAAGTGCTCCTTCTCCCATGGACCAGAACCTGACTTTTTCTCGAGGTGGTAATGTTCCCTGCCCAAAACTCATATTGATATGTGAATGATATATCTGACATAACAAATATATATGACATATTTATATTTCCTATTCTTCCCCGTAGATAAGTATGGTCACGCAATATCCCTAGTCAGTAAAATCTAGTGGAAGCTGCTGGGAGGAAAAACGTGTGTGATGGTTGGTGTTCTGGCAGCTATCTTGCATGCATGCGGATGACTGGGACAGCAGAGAGTTAGAAACAGCCGGGGTCTTTGAAGACACTCAGAGCGGCTACACCAGCCCCTCACTGACAACTTCCGGACTCCTTGTTAACAAGGGAGAAAAGAAACCACCTCTCCTATTTAAAGCATTGTTTTATGGAGTTTTTTTTTTATTTATTTTCTTTTAATTCAGCATTTGAAGGTAGGGGAGGAGTATAGAGAGAAGTAACATAAAGATTTTCAATCGCCCAGAAGTTCAAAAGCATTATTCCTTCAACACCACCAGTTCTTGGCTTGTTATGTAAATAAAATGACACATTTAAAAATATACAAAGTCACAGGCTATGTGGTGCAGCAGTGGAAGACCTCCTACTGGGAGGAGGAAATGTATCCAAAATAAGCAGCCCTGGCGGAGCTCGTTCCAGAAAGAACAGCCCTTCCCTCGCAGTGGGCATTACACATCGAACCATGAAAGCACAGGGCGCCCATTCAACTCCATCAGCTCTGTCGCTGCTGTGATCCTGCCTCAGAGGCTCACTGGCACCCCGCACTAGTCAGGAACCCCGATACCTGTTTCGTCAATGAGAGAGCACAGGGAAGACAGGGCATTAGTTGGCAAACGAAGTTTACGAAGCGGGCAGCATCTCCCGAGCTCGCTGGCGAGGCGTGTCCCAGAGTTCTCGGCAATGACGAAGCCAGGACTCAGGAGACCGAGGGCCATGCGCCACCCCTGCGCTCCAGACTGTGTCCTTACACTGGGAACCCGTGTGTCCCTCCACTCCCTCCCGCCTCGGGGAAGGGCCGGCTGGGAGGGCGAGCACGAGCGCTTCGAACAGCGCGCAGGGTGTCCAGGCCGACAGCTCAGTGCTGCCCTCGCGCAAGACCAGGAGCTGCTGTGAAGCTGGGCGGCGGGCAGTGATGGAGCGCCTGCTCCCCGTGCCCGGGTGAGTGGCTTCCAGCAGGGAGCAGCGCTCCCGGGCGCCCGTCTCACTCTACCAGTGGGGTCAGACAGGTCAGGGCAGGAAAGGGAAGGACACTGCACACCCCAAATGACAGGGTGAGGGCACAACGACGGCCACTAATAGACGCCCTTCCCAGATAACACAGATGACTCGGAATGGCATCGGACACACCTAACGAGCCCACGTCTACCCGGCAAGGCCACGGTACGCCCGAGGGCCACATCCACCCGGCAAGCCTGCGTTGCACCACGAAGCCCGCGCTACGCCCAGGGAAAGGCGGGGTGGGGACAGCGGGGTGGGGACAGAGGGCTGCCAGCAATGGGAGGTCAGGGTGGCTCTCTCAGCAGGTGGCGTGGGTCTCGTCAGGGGCTGAGCCCAAGCTGGTGTGACAGGAGAAATGTGGGAAGAGCTGACGTCAGGGAGGAAAAGGCACAGAGCCTGCTAGGGAGCCCCAGAAGGATTTGGGCAGTGGTGGTCCCCAGTGGCTGGCCGGTTGGGGGTCACTGGTTTGAGGACGACCTGTGGTGGGCGGGGGTGGCGGCAGCAGGGAAACCAGCTGCTGCCATGGTCCTGGGGTGGCTGGAACT
Source organism: Solenodon paradoxus (assembly GCA_004363575.1). Lineage (NCBI taxonomy): Eukaryota > Metazoa > Chordata > Mammalia > Eulipotyphla > Solenodontidae > Solenodon > Solenodon paradoxus. Next base: position 38,016 of record RJWH01005064.1, on the reverse strand, counting down.
CTTTCAAGTACTTTGCTGCTGAACTGGCTATTGGTGGGAGAGCAAGAAAGACCCCAGGAGTTTAGCCCTCACCACCTGCTGGGGCAGGGGCTGCCCACGACTGAGGACGGACACACTGCTGGCAGGTGCTCTGGGGGAGCAGGCCACCCTCACACGCCCACGAGGAGTGTCAAGGTGGGGACCTGAGCCTGAAGCCTCGGGAGAGAGGACTGGCTGGGGCAGGAGTCACGAGGGAGTCACTGCTATTGAGGGCAGATGGAAGCGCCTCAGCGCTGCCAATGGCCCACAGGCCCTCTCAGGTGTGCCGGCCAGTAGGCACCGTGCCAGCCCCACCCCACCACGCCTGCCGCCCGTCCCTCTCTGAAAGATCGGGGCAGATGCGTGGGTGTCCTGCGACCCTGTAAACTGCCCCATGGGCCCCTTGGGCTCTGGGATGGTTGGAGACTACTAGGCATTAGGTGTCAGGATGATGCCTTCTCCCAGGCCGCTTGCGGGGACCTAAGTCTGGGACAGTATGTCCTGGGAGGGTCAGAGGCTTCGCAGCCACTCACCACCATTCAGTGCAGTGGAGAGACCCTCGTCAAGATGACGTGACTCATCATTACCGCCCGGGCCCCTGCAGACCTCCAGGGACCATTCGACTCTCCTCTCCCTTGTCCCTGTCCTTTGTCTCTGAGTCCTTCTTGACTCCCTCCTCCGTGTCCTGCCTGCTCGCAGGCCAGCAGGTCCTGCTCGCGCTCTGCTCCACGTGTCTGGGGGAGGGGCGCCTGGGTGTTCGACAGCCGTGGAACCCACGTGTGCTCGCTCCTCCCGCCTCCATCCACTGGGAAGAAGGTGCGAGGAGCCCGTTACAGAGCCAGAGAGCAAGAGAAGACAGTCTATTCTCTTCTCGGAGATGTTCTTCATTATCTTCTGAATCTGTCCGCACGGACACCGCCACATACTAGCTGGAATGCTTTCATTAAAAATAGCTGAGATGATTAGCTAGAGGGATCATAATAAGAATTTTAAGCAATCATTTAAATTAATTGCTGAGAAGTCTATGCAGAACCCTTCAAGCTGAGTCCTTTCTGGCAGAAACCTGCCAGCTCCCACAAGTACATGCAAATCAGCACTTTGAGCTGCCCATATTTTACTGCCAGAACTTCCCCCACTTTGTGGGGGAATGAGCCAGAGTGCTGCTATCACGGGATCATGGAATTCTCGCTGGCAGGGAAGGGCCCGGGCCAGGCACTCCGCTAAGGCCACGCCATGCTCCGCCAGTGCTTGGTTTCAAGGCTGAAATATCAAACCCTGCCACATGCCTATCAAAAGCATTCTTCGAAGAAGGCTGCCAGCACATTTTTGGCCAAAGGAATCCTTCTAAAATTGATCAAAGAGGCCTAAGAGTGGGTCAGCTGGCCCCGGAATAAACACTTATTGAAAACTCGTCTTTAGAGAGTGTTCCTATAAAGAAACAACCAGTCGTCATCCGAAAAACAAAACGAAACACAGAAACCTTCTCCTACCTTTCTGAAGTCGTGTACCGTGTTTCTGCGGGTGGGGTCCTTGCTGATGTGAAGAAATCGCTTCTGGAAGGCTGGGTCCTGCTGCTCCACACAGGCTTTGAGCTTCTCGATGACCTGGTCCTTGGTCATGGTCTTGGTCAGCGTGCGTTTCGCCTCGCTGGGCTCGGCCCTAAAACTGCAGCAGGCAGAGACTGAAGCAGCTTCCCCGAGGCCTCACCCATTCCACCCACAGCAAGGGGGTGTCCCCCTGTCCCCAGGGAGGAAACGGATGCACAGAGAGGGGCTGACGTGGCGGCTTGTTACCGGCCACAGCGACAAGGTCACAGTCAGCCAGGCACTGTCAAGAGAGACCTCTTCCTGTGGTGGCCGGTGGGGCGGGGAGGCTGGGGCAAGGATGGTGTGGTCCCTGGCCTGAGGTTCCCCGCAGCGCGCTGGGAGGGTTGAAGGTGTTTGTAGGGGGGCTTCTGTGAAAGTGGCCATTGCAAATCATGACATGCCGATGTCTTGTGGTACAGAGAGCAAAGAAGCCACCAAACTTCAGGGGGGAGAGCCAAGTCCGTGGTTATTCAAGTGGGTTTGGGCAAATGCCTCAATTTATAAACTGTGAGTGGTCAGCGCGCCATGTGTGACTGGGTCGCAGGGATCTCTTCACCCCTTGGGACTCCCTTGGGAGCGGTTGTGTGGGCCGGAAATCAGCCCTCAGATACTGAGAACGGACTTCTCCTGTTTCCACCAGCTGTTAGGCGCGCGCCAGGAAAGCCCGCGTTTTATGACAAACTTAATTGCCATGACTTCTTTCAGCACTTTCAGGAGGCAGACATCGCTCATCCTCAAATATTTAACCTTTCTCTTAAAACACCATCTTTCTGCCCCTTTATGAAACAGCTGCTGCCGAAAGGGCCGGCTCTTCAAGTCTTATTAGTATGTCATTAAAAGGGTCCCATCGCTCTATACTTAAGAACGTCTTTAAAGGGCTATGACAAAGAGAAGTCTGCTGTGTAATTCTACATTTTACCTTTCCTTATGGATTTATTATAAGCCATGAACAAGCAAGTGGAAATCATCTTTTCATTAGACTAAACCTTCATTTTTCAAAATGAAGAAGGGCTAGAATATTCATCAGACTGATTTTTAATAGATTTACTAAGTATGTTTTATGGTTACAATTTCATTTGGCGATCACTTTAATAATTCTGTCATTTCTGATAAAAATGTTAAGTGCTTTAATGGGTATATTTTGCAGTCTATAGTAGACAGCTGTAAGGAATCAAAGTTTCTGGAAGAGGGTAAAGCTGAATGCAGGTGCGTCAGAGTTAAATGGCAGATGGGCTCTCTGGGAGCCAACATTCCTGGCTTCTAGAGCCAGGGTGGCCTCTGAGTTTGCGAGCAACGCGAGGCCAGCACTCGGCCGCCCAGACGGACCTCAGTGCGTTCATTTCTAGAATGAACAGGTCAGGGCGGCAAGTCCTGAGATGGCTGGTGGCTGAGTCCCTGACTCCACCCGCTGTCTTTCTAATTTGCCATCTTTCATGTTTAGATAATAAAATATTAAAACACTCATTTCGTCAACAAATATTTACCAACTACCTATTCCACACCGGGCACTGTGGTTTTTAACACGTGCTTTCTCTTGTTTTCTTTTACCTCCCGGAAGGGCCTGGCGGCTGCTCCTGCAGCAAGCTCTTTGGTACAAGAACCGGAGAGGCAGCAGCAGGCGGGCTCTTGTTCCCTAAGTCGGCCAAGAGCTTCTTGTAAAGGATTCTTCCTGAGGCGACATTCTGAAACTTACAGCAGAGTCTGAATTTAAAAAATAATTAGAACACACCCGTTAGGATGGCGACAGTGACGAAGACTGGCCCCACCGAGTGCCGGTAAGGACGGGAGCCCCTCCGACTCCCACCTTCTGCTGCTGGGCGCCAAACGGGGCGGCCCCTTGGGAAACCAGCGGGCTGCTGGGTCCGCACCCAGCCAGTCACTTGAGAGAAAGAGAATGTGAAGTTGACAAGAGACCTGCACACGACATTTGCTCAATTTATAATCACTGAACGCTGGAGACACACACACGCCCATCGGCAGGTGACAGGGTCAGGACCACAGTAGGACGCACAGTGGACCACTGCTCAGCGGAGAAAAGACGGCGCCGTAGATGCACAGTGGATGGACCTCCAGAGGCGGTGCTTGTGAAGAAAGAGCCCGTGCGCACCTGTTCACATAAAACCCCAGAGATTCTAGGAAATGCAAAGTAACCGTAGTGACAGAGAGCAGCCAGGGTTTGCTGAAGGGGATCGGGGGCACCGTGGAGGTGGTGAATTCCAAAAGGGAGCTTTGGGGGGCATGGAAACATTTGCTGTCTCGATTAACAGCTTGTGATAGCCTCACAGGTGCACACGCATGATGGATTTCCTCAATTGTATCCTTTAAATGCCGTTTATTATTCATAAGGAAGATCTCACTGCAGATGAGTGAATGTCCAAAAGAACAAAGAAAACCATTTTTTGCAAAATTGCAAAGATTGGTGCGGAATCATGGAAGAACTCACTGGGCTTGTGGCAAATGCCAATACTTTAGAAGAACGTAGGAAACACACGGCAGGACCAACTTCTTTTTCCGCATCTCCTTTGCTCATCTTTTTCTCATACGAAAGGTTGTGCATGAGCCCCGTTACCAACCTGATCAGCCTGAGGGCAAAGCCCCGGATTCCACCTGCTCCCCACGATGCGTGCTGCTCGGCACAGCACTGCCGCGGGCCCTAGGCCCTCGGTTTGAGCCAGAAGTCTGCCCGAGGGCAGGTGCTCAGAGGCACCACTGGAGCGCAAACTCTTTTCTTTTTTAATCTTTATTGTGTCACTTTGCTTTACAGCACCATGTAAATTTTACGTTTTCACACCTCTTCAGACGACGCTACCACCGCCTACACCGAAGTTCTCCTGACTCTCCTCCATCTCAGCAGCCCAGACATGGGGACAGCCTGACGCCACCCGCCACCCACGGAGGACCGGATAGAGAAGCCGCTCTAGCTGCTCCAGGGAACTGTAGACAGCTCAACAAACTCACCGACCCAGACTGCGGCCACCCGGGGGCAGGGGGTGTGGAGGGGTTAATAAGAGTCAGTGAGGGCACCAGAATGCTGGTGGGGGTGTGGTGTGAAACACAGACTGAGTGCGAACGCAACGTCCTAAAAAGCAAATAGCAACATAAACAAAAGAAATAATAAAATAGGGGAAAAAACAACTTTCACACGAATCTAAGGCATCCTTTTTCTCTCCGTCCCGAGCCTCTTGCCATGGAAGTGGGCTCTGCAGCGGCCACGTCTGTGAAGTGGGGCACTGATGGGGGGCCGCTGGGGGGCGGGCGCCACTGGCATGCCCAGGCTGTGGGATGCTCAGGAGATCGCGAGGCGACAGAGTGAGAATTTGATAGCGCTGTCCTGGTCCGTTACAGCCACCTTTGCTACACCTGCTGTAATTCTGAACCCCGTTCTCACCGGGTAAGCCACGACTTGGAAATCCCGGAGTTTCTCCGGAGCCCACAGGGAAACACAGCACAGACGCACACTCTCCGCAGCCTTTAAGGGTCCGGTTTTAATTTCGATACGGTAAACAATGACAGACAGGCTCCCTCTCACACAACTCTTCGAGGCCCTCCCTAGTTTCTGAGAGCACCCAGGGAAACGGCAGCAACGGGACCCGGGGGAGCTGCAGCGCGACGCTGGGCTGGGGCGCCGTGGTCCCTGTGTTCCATGGGCCTGTAAGGTGGGCGCAGGGTGGTAGCACTTTGCAAAGCGGGGTCTGTGCAGCACGACCCCCCACGACTACAATCGCTTCTAAATACGCAGCTGTGCACTAAGCTCACGCCATGTGCTGTGAGGCCCTGAACAAGCGACAACAATGCCCACCTGCTGAGCCCCGGGAGCCGGAGCTGCTCCTGCGGAGGCGCAGCCGGAGGCAAGGAGAGCTCTGCGTGTTCAAGGATCAGCAGGACTTCAGCAACAGCCCAGCACACGCCCTGGAGACCCCATGTGTGCACGTGTGCGTGTGTGCATGTGTGCGTGTGTGCGTGTGTGCATGTGTGAGTGTGAGTGTGTGTATTAGGGTGCAAGGCCTCATGTCTTTACGCCTGTGACACCTGAGTGAGGAACTAGAGGTCACAATGCTATGGAGCTCCCGCACTCACAGCTGGCGGGATCGGTGCGGGCGGCCTGGCTCCAGGCCTGAGGCTGGAGGGGCGTGAGGAAGCCCGGCTGCGTCAGAAGCACTGGGATGTTTCCTGACTGTGGTGGGCACCGCGCCTTCCAGGCAGGGTGCCAACACAGTCGGGCCGGGCTTGGAGAGGTGCCTGTCTCTAGGACAGGTGCCAGGGGGTCAGTGCTTGGGGTCTGATCACACACTCACCCCTTTCTCAACCTGTGAGACACCCGATCACAAGTCCGGCCCACCCCTGGGCACTGGGAGCAGGGCTGAGGAAACAGATGGGTCCCTGCCTTTGACATCCTTGGTGGGAGGCACAGGCGACGAACACAAGTAAGTGCTCAGAGCCACGAAAATAGGAGCTGGGGGAGGGTCGAGAGGTGGGGTGGGGCCGGTGGACAGAATGACCAGACACTCCCGCAGGTGATGCGGCCCCAGTCACCTCTTTAAGTTAGCAGGTCCAAAACTGAACTCCCAGTTTTCACCGTCTCCTGTCTCTGGGGACAGTCCTGAGTCCCCAAAATTAGGGCCCAGCCTCGCTCTCTTCTCACCCCTACCATACCCCTGCCCATTTGTGTGAACATCCTGAATCCCCCACGGGTGCTCATGCTAGGTCCTCCCAAAGCTAGAGACAAAGGGCAGTTCCACTGGGGTCTCCTGACACCAAATGACATCCAGAGAGGCTGCGTTGCCTCCGCCCACTTCTCTCCAGGACAAGTTCCATTGTTCGACCTTTGTTTGCAAACTTACACTTCTCTTATGCAAGTGTTATCTAATGTTCCTTTCTTCCTACTGTCTAACCTACATTCAAACAAAGCGACGGGAGTCCCATCTCAGCCTTTGGCAGGCGGTGACATCTCATTAGGATTTAATCATGTTGTTTTCGTGATATCTAGTCTGAGCATAACCTCCTTCTGTCGAGTGATGCTGTTTTACGTGGGGGCTGGGGAAAGGGCTGTTTGTTTGCTTGCAAGTTAATATATGTAAAAAAAGAAGCTGAAATGTAAGAAAATAAAGGTACTAAGTTTGTAGAGGACTGTCTGGAATCTGGGTGGCATCTTCATTTTGATGGCTAAGGAGGCAGACAGATTCCATGAGGTGTCCTCTCTTCCCTCAAATATGTTCCAAATACATTAGCTCCCCGGCTCCCGCCCACTCACCCAGCCTCGCCTCGGGGTGCCGGCCTGCCTACCTTGGCCAGCACCTCCCTGGGCCTCCTCCGGTCCGCTCTGCCTCATCCCTCTCCGGAGTCTGGCTGCGGCCTCAGGCCCCACTCCCTTCCTCGCAGATCTGAACTCCGCTCTCAGGCCTGCGCTCTGCACCCTGCCCTGAGGTCACTGGCCCCGCTGGGGGCCACCTTGCCCCTCCTGAGGCCCTGTCTGCCAGGTGACAGCCATGGTCAGGGATAGGTCATCTGCTTGCTGCCTCTGGGCCTTGGGCCTGGTTCCTTCTCCTCAGCCTCCAGAACAGCCTTTCTGTCATTGCCCTGACCAGCTTAGTGGTGCTTAGTGGTGACACTGAGCCACGGCCCTGTCCCCGAAGTCGCCACCCACTCCAGGTAGGTGCATAAAGGCTGGGGAGGGGGCTTGCCCAGACCCATTCAGAGCTGCGCTGCCCTCCTGAGTCTCCTCCCTGCTGTTGACCATCCTCTGAGCCTGGCCCCAAGTCCAGATCACCACGTCCTATCCCTCAGGTCCCAGCCTACAGCCCTCTGCAGGGCCCCTGCCACCACTCAGTGCCAACACCTTCCTCTTGTCTCACTGTCTGTCCTCACGGGAGCCAGAGTCACCTCAATAAAGCGCCAGTCTGAAATGTCACCCACCCTGTCCAAAGCCACTCCCTAACTCCAGTCCCCTCAGCTCTGCCATACGTCCAAACCCAGGGAATACAGCAGTCCTGACCTTGGGTCTCCACAGCCCTCACACCCTCTGAGATGCTGGTGGGACTCCACTACCCTGCCTGCCGGCGCACCCCCCTGAGGATGGCATATGCCGCCTCTTCGTCTGAGCCCCCCACGGCTTGGCACCACCCTCCTGTGCCCCAGCCAATGGCCTCTTCCACTCCCTATCCTGATGCCCGGCCCTCTCTTCTCCATCTGGAGCTCCATGGCCTGGAGCCCCGGTGTCCGGCAGGCGGGTCCTCAGCTGCCCTGCTGGCTCCGTCCCCCATCAGATGGCCGGGAGTTCAGGGGTCTCGGCGGCCCTGTCACAGCTGCAGGTGGCTGAAGCATGCCCTGGGAGAGACCAGTGAGGGGACAGGGACAGGGTCATCCTCGAGAGCGCACATAACCAAGGCCAGAGCAGCTGAAGCCCCTGCAGACACAAATGAGGTCATCACAGCCTCTGCCGCCCCGGGTCCCTCTAGAACCTTCTCTCTTCACTTGTCACCAGCGCTCCCCTCCCGTGTGTGCTCCACACACCAGCGCACGGATCCTTCTGCAGAGGTTGGAACTCAGAACTCGGATGAACGCCATCTGAGCGTTCTGAGCCCATCCTGGTCGGGACAGCCTTCGCTCGCCTCCTCCTCTGAGTCCTCCTCTCCTCCAGAATCAACCCGGGAAAACGGGCTATGGAGCACCCCATTCGCGGAAGGAGTGACTGTCTAGCGGGGCGACAGAAACAAAAGGAAGGTTTGTGATGTTCCCGTCGAAGGGACGTCCAGTGAATGAGAGTAATTTTTCCCTGTGTGTCAGTCCCGGGCCCTGGGAAACACTGGACCAGCCACCTTTACCGTCGGGCCACTCAGGCAAGCCTGAGCAGACTGCGGGGCACTGGGTGGTGGCGGGGCATCAGCCCCTGAAATATGGGGGTTTGCAGTCCTCGAGGTCACGTGCAGACAGGGCAGGACCCAGCTTCCCCTAAGGTTACAGGGACCCGCGGCTGGCGGCCCTGCTTGAGCACACACATCCTGGCCGCCCAGCTCCACTCAGCGCCGCAAATTAGTTCACCAGGTAAAACAAAATGTAACTCAGGCCTGACTTTATGGGATGACGGGTCGCAGCCAGACACCCTGGTAAAATCATGCCAGGATCAAGAGCACAGGAGTCCGGGGACCCGGGATGGACCCCGAACTGCTACACACTAGCCTGTAACCTGGGCAGGGTGCGGCCTCCCCAGGCCTCGGTGTCCCCACCCACGAGGACTAGACTGGCTCCCTTCTTGGCTGAGGACTGAATCAGAACGTGCGAGCTGAGCAGGCGGCCAAGAGCCCCGGGCTCCGTAAGGACTCAACAAAAGCAAACAGTAGCTACTATCAGTGTCACCACTGATCTCACAGAAACACACAGGGAAAGGGTCATCACGAAGCAAACTTGACGGACGACATGGTATGACTTGACTTTGTTCCCTTCAACTTACTTCGCCAGGTGCTCAGGTGTTAAAATCGGGCAAAACAAGTGCATCGTTTTCTTGAACGTGTTTCTGTTGATGAGGCCCGTGTTTCCGATGTCATGTGACTGCAGTGTGTCGTGAAAGGCTGGTAGGTTCCTGGAAACCGTGTCGTGAACAATTTCTTCCACCTAACACGAAAGAGGGACAGACTCACCCAGCTGCCTGTTCCCACCGGAGGGACCGCGTGGGGAGGCGGATGCCACACAGCAGAGACACTTACGGGCTGGACATGCTGGTGCCTGTGCTGGTGCCTGTGCTGGAGGCCGCCCTCGCCTGACCGGGAGAGAGAACAAAGCGTGTGAATAAGAATCACTCTTGGAGGGTCGGGGTTTGGGGGCACATGCACTGGGGCTGTCGCTGTTTGGAGGCCTTCTACTCCCCGTCGATGTTTCTTAAAGCAAAACACCAAAAAACATGGAAAGACCCTGTCGTATAGAAATTAAATGCAAAGTGGAAGGATGACTTGATGGCATTTTCCTATCGGCGTGGCAGAAGCCAAAGGGGAGCAAATGGCCGGTGTGGGCAAGGCCCAGACGAGAACACCGATGTGGCACGGGGCCTAGGACGGGCGTGGGGGGCCAGGGCTGCAGGCTGTGGGCTTCCTGGGCAGGTGCTGGGCGGGCTGTGACCTGCAGAAAGTCCCACCAAGTGAGGCAGGAGGAAGGGATCCGGCAGGAGCTGTGGTGCCGGGGAGAACCCAAGGACCAGGGGACCTGTTAGGCTGCTCGGAGAGCAAATTGCTTATGTGTCTCTCTGTTAGTTTTAAATTAAAAAGATGGCTGTGTGGGCCCGGGCGGGTGAGGCCAGAGCAGGCGCGCACAGGCGCAGTGCAGGGAAGGCTGAATCGACTGGGCCGTGTGGCAGCGCCTGGGGCTGGCTTTGAATCGGATCAACGGGGACCAGACGACGCTGCTTTAGGATGTGGTTGTGCTCAGAAAGGCCTCATATACTAAAAGGAAAAGCCGACTCGTTCAAAGAAGTCTTTACGACATGTTTCAGTGAGAATCGGTGAACGCCCAGTGCACGCAGTGTCTGCAAAAAACGTGACTGGTAAAGATTGAAACGCCAATAGCTACGTCTAATCATCAACAACTTTTTGATCATTGACTTTTCCGCCCTAAGAAATACACACTGAAGCAAGCATCAGTCATTAGAGGCAACAAGCGGTTCTTTTGTTTGACTGAAAACACTGAGGGTGGCAGAGTCCTCTCCAAACCCCCTCCGGGAGACTAGGCTGCAGGAAGGGGGCTACAGGAGCCGTGAAAAGAAGTCACAGCCCTCACTGGAGGATGGGTTTTTGGAAATGACGGCCGTCACCTTCAATAAGATGCAGAGTAAAGCCAAACGAGTCTTAAACGCATAACTCACTTTCAAATGAAAACCAGCTCAGGTGGAGAACGTGAGCTCATGAGCAATTTAAACCACGCATCACCTGCATCTGTTCTCTGACTACGAACAGAGATGCAGGTGTCCCACCCCTGGAGAGGAAGTCGCACGCGAGTGGGCAGCCACCTACATTTGGGCTCTCATCCAGCAGTTCCAGGACTGCACTGACGCTGACCAGCCCTGTGCCCTCGGGGTCCAGCGCTTGCATCAGGTCTCTGAATTCTGAGTCATTCATTCTCACAGCCACGCAGTCGAGGACATGCCGCAGTTCCTCCCCAGTCAGCTGCTCATTGGGTTTCTGTGTGAGGAGGTGGACAAGAGATTATTTTTTAATACAAGGAAATATATAAATAGCATCATTTAATACAGAGTGGGTTTTTGGCTACACAGAAGTGCGATCTGAGAGAAGAACACCTCAGCCGACAATCGAGACATGACACCTGCCAGCAGCCAGGAGAGGAAGCCCAGCTCTCCGCGGCCCCCACCGTGCTCTCCCCAGGACCTGGCAGGAGACGGCCCCACACCAGGAAGAGGGGCAGGCCTGACCTCTGGGTCAGGTGGCAAGCTGGCAGGCACGGCGGCTTTAGGGTCCCCCCACCGTGCCAAGCCCACCTGAGGGCTGGGGGTGCAGCCACGTGGGCACAAGACTTCCCGGCAAGGGCGTCACGACTTGCCAATTTGCAGAGAATATTAATTATGCTTGTTTTCGCAAGCAGCAGCCTCATCAATTATATAAATGGACAATTACTTAGCGAGAAACATTTCAGCCATGTGGCGTAAAGAGAACACGAGTGAAACACGGGGAGGCACTTTTCTTCCCCAGAATAAAAAATCACCAATAAGTAAATTAAATACCAAAATGCAGAGAAAGTGCTTACTGGAAAAACGGGAAATCAAGGACCCCCATCTCCTCACAGAGAGACTATCAGTGTGATGAAAGGGATGTCAGCTATTACTCTGGGGGGCGAAACCTGAAAAGGGTATCGAGCGCTCAGGAGGAAATCAAGCAAGCCAGAGGACGCCACAAGCTTACCTTGGACTTCGTGAGCGATATTTAACATCCAGGCAGGAATTACTGCAACTGATGTTTTGTGATTTTCAGTAACTGACAGCGTTGTGCAGGCGCTGCCGAGAGCTGATTCCAGAACAGCGTTATTAAACGCCGCCGGGACTGACAGTGTTGTGCTTCCCCCGTCTTATGGGAAAGCACTTGTCTTTTACCACTAACTATGCTGAGTTAGACGTTTGTCGCAGATGCCCTTTATTGGGCTAAGGGATTTCCCCCTTATTCTTAGTGTGTTGGAAGGTGTTGCTATGAGTGAACGTTGGATTTTTCCAATATTATTTCTGCATCTATTGAGAGAACCATGCATTTGTGCCCTAATTCTATTAATACTGTGTTTTGCATTAGTTGATCTGAGGGGGATGCTAAGTCAACCTTGCAATCCTGGGATAAACCCCAGATAGTCATCACATTCAGTCCTTTGTATATGCTGCTGGATTCAGCCCACTGAGAACTGTACTGAGAACTTTGCGACCACATTCATGAAGGGTATTGGTTGACAGTTTCCTTTTCTTGTGATCGCTTTACCTAGCAGCTCTGGTTCCAGGGTAATCTTGACCTAGGAGAACGGGCTGAGATGTGCTCCTTCCTACATATCCTGAAAAGTCTGTAATGAATTGGTATTATTTCTGCAGGACTCTCCATTCTTCAACAGAGAGAATTTATACTTTTTTTTAGATATAGGTATTTGATTTTCAAAATATTATAAATGATATTCTAAAAATTCTTCATTTTAGGATGAATTATTGGAATGTATAGAAATACCGATTTCTGCATACTGACCTCGTAGGCAACCTTCTAGATTCTATTATTAATTCTAATATTTTCAGAAGATCCTTTGGGACTCCCTACGTAAGAAACCATGTGAGCTGCACATTATCACAGCGAGAACAGGAGGGGTGAACAGACAGGGTACGTGTTGGTTTGGGGTGACAGAAAGCGAGCCGCGCTTGACTGAAGTGCCAGTGACCAGTGACTGGATCCACACAGAGGGGTGGTGGTGGCATGACCGGGCTGCCCCGCGGGCGCAGGGCTGGGAGCAGTTTGCGGGGAGTCTCCCTGGCGATTCTGGGTGTCCTCTAGAGCAGGTGCCCTCTGCAGCCATCCCGCCCGCCCTGTCTCTGCTCTGCTCTCCTCTCCTTCCAGGTCCCAGAATGTGACCCGACCGAGCCCATGGTTGGGGAGGCCCCTTTGGAATCCCCTCACCCTGCACCTCTCATGTGCGGGGGGGCTGTTGCTGCTGTGTGGATGCACCGTGGGACCCGTTCACCTACGTGTGGGGTCTAAGTGCTGCGGGCCGGGCCCTCCACCCACAGCCATGCTGCGGGGCTCCGGTAAGTGATCATGGACGCGCTCACTTTGTTCCAGCCCTGCGTCCATGGAGGTGAGGATGCACTGTTCTCGTGAAACTGCCCTTCAGAGTACGAACAGGAGTGGAGTGGGAGACACACAAAACCTGCAGGTGCCTTTAAGATGTGGTCCAGCCGGCGGACTGTAGCCACGTGGCCTGGCCTGAACCCGGCTTCCCCACTCACCTGGCAGCCTCGGGCTGATGACTTAAGCCTGATGCTCTTTCCTCAGGAAGAGAGGATGAAATGAGAACACTAGTGGTGTCTCCGCACGGGGGGCCGCACGTGACACATGTGGGGCACATAGCAAGCCCTTGACATGCTCGCTCACCCACTGCGGTCGCTCAGGTCAGACCACGTCGGGCAGGTCTACAGGTTAATCATGACAGACAGGCTAGCCGAAATGGCTCCCCCTGGAAAAGCGAACCCCCAAATCTCTGGATCCATGACATGCCCCGAAACCCCCAGCCACAGCATTCTAGATGGACCGAGCAGGGAAGGGTCTCCAGGACAGAACGCAGTGGCCAGACCCTGCAGACCCCACCCCAGGTCATGCTCACACTCCTCTCGCTCAGGGGTCTTTGAGGGTGACGGTGAGGGCGAGTAACCCTCTCCCGCGCACAGTCACGTCTGAGCGTGAGGAAAAGGAGTCAGCACCCTCCTCCTTGCCTACTAGTGACTCGGTGATTGAATGTTCTTCCTAAAGAGCAAACTGGGAAGTGTCCCTGTGTATCAATGTCCCTATGCATCAGTGTCCCTATGTATCCAAATGCTTGTGAAAATAACACTGATGTGGGACAGGAGCGAGTGTTTAAAGCAGGCTGCAAACCCATGAGTGAGCCTCCCTTTGCAACAGAAGTAGACAATTAAAGTGGCTATTTTGGAAGGAAGGAAATGTTCCTGTAATGGCTACAGGTTGGCTATGAGCCCATGAGCTCCAGGTGGGGGAGTGGGGGGAAGGCTCCAAGGCTGGGATTATTCGTAAGACGGTTAAGGACAACTAGCCATTTCTAACGACCTTGCCACCTTTGCTTTCCTCTGACACCCATCTTACTGTCCTGCGACAGATATTAAGCCATCTGTCCTTCCTGCGAGACCTGACACTTGAGGTCAGGCCTGGTGTCCCAGCGCTGAGAAAACTCCTACCATCAAACAGGAACCCAAAACTGTGGGCTGGATGAACCAGTGAGGGAATGTAAGTGCTCGCAGGGAAGGGGATAAAATCTTACCGTGCCGGCGATCATCAAGGCTTTCTTCAAGGATGAGGCATGACCTCCGTGTCTGAACAGCTTTGTGACAATGTTTTCCTGGTGAGACTGATTTCTAGAGTTGATGCTATGAGAGGATTAAGAGGAAAACAGGAGTAAGACTAGGTTCTTGAGTTCCTCTTGCTAAATGCAGAAAAAGCTCTCTGGAACAATTCTCAGGTTTCACGTGTGGGGCTCTGTCTGTGATGGTGTCATGGGCTCGAGTGGCCTGTCCTCTTCAGTTGCGGGGTGAGGGGTGCCGGGGCATGAAGCCTGCAGCACCCCAGCTCTGCCAATGCACCCCCCTTCCAGTGCTGACCAGCTCTGGTCAGCTGACATGCCAACTGTGCCTGCGGCCTGGCAGGACCAAAAGACCAGGAAAGAGGTCGCAGTGGCAGCGGTCACCGTGTCCTGAAGCACACTTGCCCTGCTGACTGCGGAGGACGCACGTTTCCAGACCTCTCCCTCCTGCAGGCCACGACCACCAGTGTCGCCCCTCCCTACTCCTGCCTCTGGCTTTCACCTGGGCTCGGCCCCGCCTGCCTGTGACCGGCCTGAAGGTCACAGCCAAGTCCACTACTGGCTCGGATCAGAAAGGGGTTTCGGCACTGCAGAACAAAATGCTGCCATGCGGTTAGACAGTGTGACGGTCCCTCTAAATACGGGGAGATGGTGGCTCCGCATAGCTGCCGAGCGAGGCTCAGGTGTGTTTGGGGATTCTATGGCTGCAGCCACACGGCCATCTCAGCTTCTTCTGGTTGGGCGGGAACACTGACACACTCACCTGCCCCCGCTTCACAACCATGTCAGGGCGCAGCCCTGACGCCCGAGCCTCCTGCCACTCGCCGGGACCCGGCCTCTCTGGAGGCTGGGCAGAGCGGCGGTGGCTGACGTCCAGGCTGGAGATGTTCACAGAACCCGTCCCACCCCTGCGACCACCGACACTGTCTGCAACCCCCCAAGACGCCACCGGGGCCCGGGGTGGTGTGGAGAACACGGTTTCGAGTCTACAGACCCCATGTGTGAGTGTGTGTGGTGCTGGACGAGGTGCAGACAATCAGAACGTGACGCAGAGACAGAAGCAGCCTCACTTCAGAGCTGCACCCTGGGAACCGAGCGAGGGGGCCCCTGAATGCTGGCAGGCTGGTGCCGAGCTCCCTGCATGCCCACAAGGCCCTGAGCCCAGGCCTGGACGCAGCGCCGCGGGAATCCACTCTGCAGGGTCGCAGGTGGTGCACCTCACGACAGAAACAGCGCTTTCAGCGAAGGCACCGACGATGGAGAGTGTGACAATGTGAACACGGCATTTCCTAGAGCGAAAGAGCGTCTGATGCTGAAGTCACACTGAGCACTTTTGTCATGTGGGCCTGCCACCCACCACAGTGCATGCCACCATGTAGACCCGACACAGTGACAGACGTCAGCGGGAAGCAGATCGTGACCTTCTCCATGGCCTCACATGGCACGTCAGGACCAGCGGGCGGGCTCCCTGCTCCTGCCCCTGCGCCCCACCGATCACTAGGGCACACTGGTGCCCAGAGCGCCGCCGGCCGTGTGGGGTCCCAGCCGGGAGCTGAGGCCACTGCCGCCTCCACCAGCCTGGACCGAGACAAGGCCTTTCGTGGTCTCGTTTTTTAAATCCAGAGATTGGAAAATAATTATACTGACCTTGATTTGAAATAAGAAAAATGTAAGGAAATTAATTTATAAAGAGTAAATCACAAGGTGATTGGAGGCTAGTCAACAGGGACTCGTTTCAGCAACTCAGGTAGCTCTAACCTTCGTGTGAAACCGAAATCCAGCTCTGCTTCTTACACACCTGCTCCTTCTCGTCGGGGGGCCCGAGCCGCTCACTTCCAGCCACTGGGGCTCATACAAGGACCTTAGAAATTCCTTCCAATTAATTTTAGCGGTGGTTCTAATTCCAAATCTGGAATTGAAAAAAAAAAATAGTATTTTAAACATTTTTCATAATGTCGCGTGGATGAGATGCTTAATATTAAACTGAAAATGGCAATGGCTAGATATGACATTTCAAATCTAAGGTAAACAAAGTGACGTAGTCAAATAGTCCCTCAAATTGTATTTTCAAAAGCAAAGGAGAATCGGATGTGTATACATCTCTGGGCCTGTCTGCTCCGTTAGTGGAAAAAAACACTGAAGGAAGACAAAGAGGGCATTTGATCCCATTCCCATGCCCTTGAAATAGTGACCTCAAGTTCACTATTTGCAGAGCTCAGCCACTGGGACGGCCGAAAAGGAGTCCTCAGGTGTCCTGGGGCTGAGCCCGGGGTGTGAGGATTTGTGATCTCACGTGGTGAAAGGGATCTGCAGAGGTGACTAAGGGAAATGACCTTGAGCTGCACCCTTGAGGGCCATCCAGGTGAGTCCCATCTAATCACAGGAGCCCTTAAAATTGGAGGATGGTTCCCAGCAGCAGCCAAAGGTGCAAGGTCAGAGGATGGGCCAAAGAAATGTCACACTTTGATTTGGAATGGGGAAAGAAGCATCACGAACCAAGGACCAAGGCGCCTCCACCAACTGTAAAGGCAAGACGTGGATTTGCCCAGAGCCCTTGGAAGGTGCACAGTCCTGCAGACATCTTGTGCCCACAGACCCCAGCCAGACCTCTGACCTGCAGACCCGGGGGACTGCCACCGCGCTGTGCAAGCCAGGGTGGGTGATTTGTGACGGCAGCAAAAGGAAGTCAGTTCAGACCTAACGTTTCAGCAGGAATAACTGGAAAGTTCAAAGACAAGCTGCGGAAGTGAATGTGATCCCCTGACCAGAGTCACAGTGAGGGCAACAGGTTGGGACGGGCTCAGAAAGACCTAGTGCAAGTCCTTGCTCTCACGCCTACCCCGGAGAAGCTGCTTACTATTCCGACTCTCCATCTCCTCTGTAAGGTGGGGACTGGGGTCACAGATCAGAAAGTCCCTACTGCAGGGCGATCCCCAGCCGGACACTGCACGCCTTCCCCACTGTGTGCTGCTGACACACTGAGCATCCTCCATGCTTCCATCACAGGCTGGCAGAACGTTTAAGCAGAATGGTCTAAACAAAGCACTTGGACGGAGACCCTTAAATGACAAAGTGGGCCGGCGCTGCTTTGATTGCTGGAGACTGTGGCTGAGAGACCTGATTAGACAGACTCTTCGCCAGCACCCAGATCCAGAAAGCAGACGAGGGGAGAGGTGTGGGGAGAACGCTTTGGGCAAGCGGTGCACCTGAGACAGGCAGGGAGGAACCCCGCTGTCTCACACAAACTGTCCTGTCATGGAGCGTGTGGCCCCATCCAGACCTCCATTTGTGTTGCTGCAATTGAGTGGGGTCTCAGGGACTGGCACTGACTCCTGTGTAGAAATTTTGCAGCTGAGAGAAAAGCAGGCTCCTCATTGACCCCCAAAAGGGGCCATGAGTTGGCTGTAGGCTTTGGGGAAATAATCTATCAGTCATCGGGAAATCATGCATGAGGGTTTTGTGTGCAACCGACGGGGGCTGTGAGTGTGTGTGTGTTAGACGGAGAACACACACACACACACACACACACACACACACACACGGGTCATCTCAGTTCCGGTCCAAGGGGCCTTGGAGGGATAAACAGCTTCCTACAGGAGCTTTCTTCCCTGCTCCAGATTCTAGGGGCTGGGGAGGGGACAATCAGCTGAGTTAGAAGACGTTTATCCCCATCAAACAACTACGGTGAGACCCAGTGTGAAATCCAAAAGCAACAAGGCTCTCCTGGGAGGGACAGCTCGAGAGGAGGTCAGCACCAGAGAGCAGGGCTGCTGGCTCACAGCACGGCTCAGGGCAAAGCCCGGGTGTCCTGCTCTTGCTCTTCTTCCTCTGGGCACCCCAGCTCATGGAGGGGTCAGAGGCGAGTATGCAGCATGAGGAACGAGGAGACTGCAAACCGGGGCAAGAGAGGAGGAGACGCCTGTCTACCTGGGCCCCTTGTTCCTCCTGAAACAGCCCAGACTGTGGAGGGGAGTCATTCCCGTGTGCTGCCCCTCATGGCTTTGGGCTCCAGTGAGACTGGCTACGGCAGCGCCGAAGCTGAGGCTCTTAGCGTGAGCCGAGGAAAATCAGAACAATCAAGTCTGCTCCTGTTTTCATCAGGGGGAAACCTGATGGCGCAAGTTTGATGGGAAACAGGATGACTCTGCTTTGCCACTGAAATCCATCTCAGGTTACAAGTGCCAGACCCTTCCCTCCCTCCATCCACGCACCCTCCCACCCTCCCACCGCTGGTGCCAACTGCCATCCTCTTTCACTTGAATCACTGCAGTTGGTCTCCTTGCACCTGCCCCTGCCTCCTCCATACTTTAGCCAGATCTACTGTCTCCAAAATGCGCACGTGATTGGATTACTGTCTAACTCAAATTCTTCCCCTGGCTCCTTCCCGTTGCTCTTGGGATAAAAGCTGAAATCCTTCTGCAACTCACAAGCCTGCAGAGCTCGCCTGCTCCCCGCTGCAGCCTCCACCCACGCCATGCGGCCCCTTGCGTCCAGGCCCAGCCACAACGGTCCTCTGGGGCCCCCACCAGGCCTCACGCTTGCCCCTTCCTCTGCCAGCCGGCGTGCCACCATCATGCCGTGCTGCCCAGACTCGACGCGGTGCGTTCTCACTCCTCCAAGCCTAACTCAGCCATCCCGTACCCAGGACGCTGCGTCCTCCTGCGCCTCTCCCTGGCGCCGCGGTCCTCCCTTACGGCGTTTATCGCTAAGCACGGGGGCGTCACCACTAGAGCAGCGAACATGGCTTCAGCTCTCGGGCTGTGCTCACAGTAGCGACTAGCTGATAAATGGCTGTTACGTCCGCTGTCATCAGAAGTGCATGACCAAGAGAGAGAGATTGATTCATTGATTTCATTAGACATACATGGAAACATCTAATAAGTAGACTGTGATGGGGCTTTGATGTACTGCTACACACAGGCACAAAGCAAAGTTTCATCCTTCACACTCAGTCTTTCCCCCTCCAAACTGCACCCATATTTTGATAGGCTGTTAATGCCCTACGTTTCCATCTGGAATTTCAGCACGTTAGAGATTCATTTTTACCATGGAAACACCGTGGCTAGTATTAAAAAGAGAATCAGCGTCAACATTTTATGGTTAGGAAATTACCTTGCTTTTTGAGAAAAATATCAAATTAGATCTTCACTCCATACCATATACTAAAATAAATTCAATGTATATAAAAGAGTAAAATGTGAAAACTAGAACCACTTAAAATATAATGAACAATGTAGGTATATATTCATCTGATATTTGAATAATAATGGATTTTTAAACAAAACTTAAAGAGAAGTCACAAAGTTAGCTATTTAATTACATCAAAGAAAAAATATCTATATTCTGGAAATATTAAAACAAAGTTTAGGTGTGCCCTGGTGGAGTAGTGGTTAGGTCAATTGCCTCTGAAGGAGTGCAGCCCACATACCTCTGGGTTCAAGTCCCAGGTCGGGAGGGGAGGGTGGGGAACGACAGTATGAATAACTAAATGAAAATAAAATAAAAATGCTTCTTCCTCCTCTCTCTTCCTGCCTGCCTGCCTGCTGGCCTTCATTCCTGCCTGCACCTTTCCTTAAAATAACAAAACAAAATTTAAAACCAAACAATACAATCACAAAGCTGTCTAGCATAAATATACATAGTAAGTTGTTGATATTCTTAGAGCATAAAGTGCTTACACAACCCAATCTGAAAATACTAAAACTTGACTTCTGCTTCCAATAATGGTGGAGTAAGGTCCTGCCGGACCAATCCCTCTGTAGAAAATCTCAACAAGCCCCGGGCCCAGTGCCCACAACAGCTGCCTGAAGACACAACAGGCGAACAGAAGCAGAGCCTCTTGGGACTCCAGGCCATGAGGAGTGCAGCTGTGAGTGTGTCCAGTGCGTCCAGCCTGGGCCAGGCGCTGCAGCCTGAGCGGTGGCAAGGGTACCACACCAAAAGGGAAAAAGGCATCCTTTAAGGCCTGGCACACTGGACCCCAAATCCAGCTGAACTATGATCCCTAGAGAGAAACAGGAAATTCTGGAGGGGAGAGGGACAGAGAGGGACCCCAACTCCTTTCCCACCATGTACTTGACAGACTCCCAAATCCCACGTGATCAGGACACACTCAAAAACCAAAGATCTGAACTAAGACGAGCGGCGCTGACCAAGAAACAGAGTAGAGCAGGAATAACTGCTTACTGAGACAGAAGAAAGAGCATTCACTGAAAAAATAACAACAGAATCTAGAGTCTCAACGAATTAATACCCCACATGTCCAGGGTACAATCCAAAGTTAGAGAACCTTCGAAGCTAGGAAAATGGAATATGAACTCAGGATAAAAGAAAATCAGTTCAGACAAGTGTCAAATATCCTAAATGCTGGCATTAGTAGGTAAGGACTTTAAAAGCATGGAGGGTAACTATCATCAATGAAATAAGTGAACATACATGCACAATGAATCAAAAAGTAAGAAATCTCCGAAGAGAAATGGATATAATTTAAAAAAATGAAATGCACATTCCAGAATGAAAAATCTAGTATCTGAAATGTATCTAAAGATCACTGGATGAAATTAAAAGACTGAAGAGGGTAGAAGAGAGTGGGTGAATTGAAATACAGATCAGTAAGAATCATCAACTAGGAAGAACACAAAATACACATATATTTATAAAATGAGTGAGTCCTAGAGACATAATACCAGGCAGTCTGACATATGTGTAACTGGAGTCACAAAGAGAGGGGAGAGAACGAAGGAAACAAAATAATTGAATACCAGAAGACCCAAATCTCCTGAATTGAGTAAAGACACACATGGACAGAATTAAGATGCTCAGCAAAGATGTTCATGAAAAAGGCTGCCCAGGCTCATAGTAGTTCTAAAGCTGATAATCTAACCCAGGGGCAACATAACACAAGAACAATTACTCATTTTGTCCAGGACAAGCACTTAGCAGGTGGCCTCAAAGCGCCAAGGTCATCCAAAACCCAGAAAAGCCTGAGAAATAGAACTGAGAAGCTTGAGGACGGGACTACAAAAAGTCCTGGGGAACATGAGATGAATATTAGGGAAAAACGAGGAATTGTGAATAAACTATGGACTTTAGTTAACAATAACGTAGTGATATTGGTTCACTCGTAAAAAAACATATACGATACTAAGGTAAGATGCTGCTAACAGGGGAAACTGGGTGTGGGCAGACTGAAACGTTTGCACTGCCTTCACCAAAGTTCTGTCAGTGCGAAACTGATCTAAAATAAAGGTGATTTTTTTCAAGACGAAGGGTTATTATGAATAAACTGGTGTCACTACATTTGACATCTAAGATGAAGGGAAATTGATTAGGAAATACAAATCACTGAAATGGACCCATGAGCAAGCAGAAAACTTGAATAGAGCTATACTAATTTTCAAAAATGAAATTTGTGATTTAAAACATTCCCCCAATCCCTCCAAATTAAAGCAAACATCCCTCAGGCTTAAATGTCTTCTCAGGTGAATTCTATCAAACATTTAAGAAAAACATGTCAATCAGAAAGTAAAGGGGAAAGAAGGAAACATTTCTCAATACATTTTCTGAGATCAGTGTTACTCTGATTCCAAATCCAGAAAATGGTTTTATAAGAAAAGACAGCCATAGAAAAATGGTGCTCAGGGGAAAAAAAAAAAAAAGACGAAAAAAAAACCTTACTAAAATTTTAGCAAAGAAACTCAAACAATAGATCAAAATGATAATATATCATGATCAAGTAGGGCTGGATCCCAGATACAAGGCTGGCTCAGTATTTGAAAACCCATCAATGCAATACACTCTATTGATAAAATAATGGAGAAAAACTGCTTGACCATCAAAATAGAATCTGAAAAAGTCTGTGACAAAATTCAGCACAGGATTCAAAACTTCCAGCAAAATAGGATTAGAAAGGAACCCCCTTAACTTCACAGAGGACACCTCTAAATAAGCATCTAACATCACGCTCAACGGTGTACGCTGAGTGCTTCCCACCCAAGATCAGAAACAAGGCAACATGTGTGGAATGTCTGCTCAGTAAAATAAGGCAAGATAAGCAAATCAAGAGGATGCAGGGCCACAGCTGCTGGGAGGACTGGGTCCGAGCAGCAGAGTCAAACATAAGGAGCTGGAAGTATTTTACGTCTTGGTAGTGGCGGAATTTCCATAAATCTACACAACTGTCACAACTCACTAAACTCTGCACATAAGAATAAATTTTACTTTACAGAACTCATTCTGGGTTACATTTTTTAGAAGCCAGAAAATGGTCAAAGGGCAGGATGCACTGACTGTTCACAGAGGAAGCGCACGTAACTTTCATCTGCCTGTCTTCTGAGTCACTCACCTGGCATCGTCCCTCTAGATCCACCCACGTTGACTCAGATGGCAGGACCTCTCTCTTCCAAGGGCTGTGCAGTATTCCATTGAGGACACGTAACGTTTAAACCTGACGCTGGTGCGGCCTCAGTAGCGAATCAGAAGGCCCCGAGTTGCTGTGGCAGCAGCGCGGACTCGAAGGGCCGCATTACACGCCGGTGGGCAGCGCTCCTGCACCCAGGGACACCGAGTGACACGGGCTGGCTCTGCATCATGTCGCGCCCTCTGACTCCAGAGGTGACAAAACGTACTGCAGCCACCAAAACTTAATTTCAAAGGTTGTTTAAAGACATAAAAATACTCCTGATAAGACACTCGGGGAACACAGAACAAGGTTCACGCCTCGTGGTCGCCACCACGGCGGTGGGGGGTGCGCACGCGCACAGACGCTGCTGGGCACCTCCCCAAAAGCGGCAGAGCGGCTCTCCGGCTCTAAGTAAGGCTGTGGTCAGTTTCTGCTTTCTTTATGTGTCCCCTCTTTTCCGTTTTGAGCCTCTATGGCTTTCAGCATCAACACCATTTTCAACACAGAGAATCAGCATGTAATAGTTGTAGGAACAGCGTGAGTGACCATTCTTAACCAAAGTCACAAAGACGCAGCTGATGCTTTGCACTCTTACAAATGCCCCTGGGCCAGCGCTCTGGGTACCGGTGCTGGAAGCCCACTGTCACCCCCAGCGCCTCGTTCTCATGCTGTGAAGCCTGGAACTCGAAGTGGTGTCCGACTCCAGCGTGGGGAAGGGAGAAGAAACGCAAGCTCGTCGCTCTCTGCCAAAGCGCCTCTAACCCAGTGCAGTGGGTGCAGTCAGAGCGGCTGCTGACACAGGGCTGACAGACGAGTCGTGGAGACCAAGAAGGCTCAGCCAGGAGGAGGGTCCTCTGAGCTGACCTGCAACAGGTGGGGTGGGCGAGAGACAAGGGCAGGACGGAACGAGGGTGAGACACCAGCAGGCCTGTCTGACCTCCGCAGGCCAAGAGCCGCCTCCTCTCCCTGCGCCCTCTCTGCACAACCACCTCTGCTCTTGGACGTCGGAAGCCATCTTCACGTCTGTCTCTGCAGCCTGGACCCCTCCGGACAGCAGGCACGTCCAGCTCCATGCGTCCAGAATTAAACTCTTGCTCTCGTCCCTCGACTTGCTCTCCTCCCTCCTGTCTTCGAACAGACCAAGTCCCTCTTCTCTGAAGGCCCCGAGGGTTCTGGGTGCTCGTCCCTGTCAGTGAGGGCAGTGTGACATGTGCTTTCCTCATGCCTGAAGGCTTCCAACAGGCTCGTCTCAAATGCCACCTCCTGACTGCAGTTTCGAGGGTAGGTTTGTCCGTCATCCTGTTCCTGGCCGACCTCCGTTACAGCCTGCATGAAAGTTTGGTAATTGACTTGTTCCTGATATAACAAGGCATGCAGGTCAGAAAGCACGTGGCCGACTGCAGCATCCTTGTCTGCAAGTCCCGCCAGCGCTGCGTTTCTAAGGGTCCTCCTAGGAGGACAGGATGCACAGCGACACAGCAGCCTTCAGTCCACTGACCTATCACAGAAAGAAACAGGCCACGGGGTGGACCGTGGTGCCCACGTGGAGGGACATGGTTTCTCTTGACAAGAGAATATTCAGAGACAAATCTCCTCCCCTGGCTGCAGTGTCACTGTGGCCACCATTTGTGGCCCTCAGAATGCCTTGTCCACCCTGGCATGCCCCGTGCACACACCTTCTAACCAAGGGACTCGGCTGATGCTGGTGAGGGTGTGGCAATGGCCCCAGACCTGCGGAATCCCGTATCTGGCCATATACCCATCACAGGACAGCTGAGCTGACAGAGGGTGGGCGCCCAGCTGGCGACTCAACGACAGTCAGCCGAGAAAACACCCATGTGGGGTGCTGACCCGCAGGACGGGACCCCTAATGCTGGCTGTGGTTGCCCATAAGGGGACAGCTGCCAAGGGCCGAGGTCCCTTGGAGGTCGTGCGGCCCACCAGGTCCACAGCCCTGTCTCACACAGATGCTGCAGAGA
Organism: Solenodon paradoxus; assembly: GCA_004363575.1. NCBI lineage: Eukaryota > Metazoa > Chordata > Mammalia > Eulipotyphla > Solenodontidae > Solenodon > Solenodon paradoxus. The sequence continues at coordinate 13,486 of RJWH01005064.1, read as the reverse complement.
AAGCCAGGGGACAGCGTCCGAGCTCATGGCAGTGGGGCAGAGTCCATCAGCCCCGCCGCACCCTGCTCGCTCCCTCTCCCGGCCCCTCTGACATTTCTGCTTTCAGGTGGGAGGCGACATTTGAGTGCTCCTCAGTGAGGACACAGGGTTTGCTTCCCGTTGAGGTTTTCCCAGTCCTGCAGAGACTGAGGCTGGAAATGGCCTTCTTTGTCTGTCCTGATCTGGTCCCACCCTCCTGCCCTCTCACGGGCCCTGGCGCTGCTTTCACTGGTCCCCAGTGCCCTGGCTCCCTGGCGGGCTGTCCAGGGAGAGGCCCGGCAGGAGAGAAGAAGGCAGGAGGGCAGAGGAGGTGGGCAGTCTCCGCCAGCCCCTGCCTGCTGGCGGCAGCGAGGGCTGAGCCTTCTAGCGAACACCTCCTCTGCTCCTGGGGGACTCCTTTGTGTCACTGCTCCCGTTCCAGCCCTTTCCAGCCTCGGGGACATGACGGTGTCCCCATCTGCTGATTTCTAACCCTACTTTCACCCGGGGAACCATGGGTTTCCGCTGGGAGCCCTGCCAAGACAGGCCTGATCAAGACCACAGCCAGGTGATGTGAGCACAGCTCCCTCGCCTCCCAACCTCTGGGGGCTGCCCTTTGGGTCCCGCCCTTCCAAGCCACTCTCCTGGCCACTCCAATGCTGTTGTTCAGACTGCCCCAGAGTGTCCGATGAATTGGAGAGGCCCTGACCTGTGGGCCTAACAGGTTTGGGAAGTAACTGAAAACAGGCCCCAGATGACTTCTTCTGCACTTCAGGTATTGGGGGCGAAAAGGCGCTTTTCCTGCTTCTGCAGCTCCCGCCAGGCTACGGGAGGGCACTGCTCACCGGAGCCGTCTGGGGTCCAATCCCGCTCTCGTGATGGATGGAGTCCATCCCGGCCCGCGGGAGCCCCAGTGCCCGCCGCCTCCCAACACTTCCGAGGCCTCGTTCTTCATCCGAAAGCCTCGCTGAAACATGGGCTTTATTTTAATAGATCTATTTCATATGAAAGGCTGGGCTCCGCTGGAAACTTCAGCATGTTCATAATAAAGGTCAAGCTGTCTGTTCAATTACAATCCGCTCTCAAGTTACGTCCCTCCGTGGAAAGCAGCTGCTAAAGTTCTAGAATGTTGTTGAGATCAAGACTTTATGCGTCATTACAAGTTGTCAGGGTTTTTCATTTAGACCCTTGTATCGCGTGTCAAAATAAAACGGAACACAAAACAAGCCCATTTCCCCTCTGCTGTCCAGTCTTAAACGGGATCGTAAGCATAGCTTCTGGAATCGTTCTCTTAGTCTTGAGGGGTCAGATTTTACTTTCCTTCCTTCGTTAACCTTTCCTCTATTGCTTCTCTTAAAAAATATCGGCCTGTGTTTTAAAGTTTTGTTTCTTAATTAAAATACAGTAACACACACACATAAAGAAAAATAAAATGCAGTAACATGGACTTTCCTTTGGGTGCACAGTTTTGAGTTTTTAAACACGTATCGATTTATGTAACCTCCGCAGTCGAGACACAGCCTCCCTCAGGCTGCCTGCTGGGGTCACGGCCTCCAGCACCTGAGCCCAAAGCCACTTTCTCTGCTGACCTGTCGAGGCCCCAGCCACCCGTTCTGAGACGGCCTTCTTTCCCTGAGCAAACGTCACTAGGCTTCCTAGCTCTGCCTCCGCGACGTGCTCCTCTGCACGGCGGGGACCTCCCTTGGCTGGGCTGTGTGTCTGGGGAGTCTGCCCTCCAGCAGCTCACACGGCTTCCAGTCCAGGGCAGTTCTGAAGCCAGGGGCCACGCGCATTGTGGGACAGGTGTCCTCGTGACTCTCAAATTATGTTTGTGAATACGCAAGTCATGCCAATTCTTACACTGCCTTCATGATCTTATCCTGGTAAGTTAACAAAAAGAGTAAACCTAAATTCAGAAAAACGAATGGCGGCTTCTTGGGATGCTGGGAGGACAAAAGTCAAATTATCGGGGCCTCCCCCCGGCAATTCCAGGTGTGCAAAACCACCCACTTTCTCGGGGGGCTGGAGGAGAGCAGAGGAAAGAGGCGCATCTGTGTCACTCACTGCAGGACGCTGTCCCACCATTGTCGTCACGGCAGAACCCTCACTCTCTTCTAGGCGGTAACACATCTAAAGCCGAGCAGTCGTGAGCATCAGTCACTGACAGGTGCAGGGGGCATGGTGTCCGCAGCAAAGGGGCCACTGGGGTGGGGGGGGCACTGTAGCCCAGAAATGTCTCTGCGAGAGACGTCGGAGGATGGAACAGAGCAGAAACACACACTGGGCCAGTTTATGGGCAAGAATTTAATATAGCACAAAACAGACATTAGAAACAATGAGGAGAAAAGGATTAGTTCACGACCAGGGAAGATTATCTATTTGGGAAAAAATGTCCTTAATTTGGACACCCACCTTGTGTCAGGATGGATTAAATGTTTCTTTTGTTTTCAGAGAAGAAGAGAAACCAGCTGAGTAGAAAAGAGTTTTATGGAGCCTGAGTAAGAATGATGAATTTATAGATTTTCTTATGCAACAGAAGACATTCCAAAGGAAGATGAATGTGTTTGATTAAATTAAAATGCAGACTTGGAAACAATGAGGTGCCGCATAAATGCCAGGGGGACGGCAGGCTGGAGGGGCGGCGGCGCCCAGACAGAAGGGTCTCTGCTAGTAATTATCTAATTATGAAAAACAATGAAATGAAAGTGTTAAAATTGACTTAATAAAAACGAAATAGGCGGTGGGACCGTGAACCGGTTCACGCGTGAGAGAAATTCTTGTCAGGGGGACGGATCACTCAGGACGCCCGGAATGTCCCGCCGACCTCCCTCCAGGAAACATAAATTAAAACAGTAACGAGACACCATTTTATACCTCTCACGCCATCAATATTTTAAAGTGACGTTAATATTCAAGGCTGGAAAGGGCAGGATGTGGCAACCCTGCCACTGCTCCCATGTTCTGGGGCAACACTGTGGCAGATACTGTAAACAAAAGCATCCACACTTGACCTTGACTCCGACTTGTAGAACTAAGGAGAGGGCCACCGGCCTGCAGACCAGTCCCAGCAGCAAGGATGGTATCATTCCGCAGCCTGAAGCCTGCCCAGGATCTCCTGCACTTACTGGCAATCCAAGTCTGTGCTCAGATGCCCGCCTGCCTCCCCTCCCCTCTCCTCTACCCAACCCTCGCCAACTCCACTGGCTCTGCCAGGCCCCAGAACATGCTTCTCGGGGCCACCCGCCCATGGGAGGTTCTTCCAGAGCTGCCCGCCATCTGCCACCTCTTGGGTCTTCCTCAAAAGCTCATCTTCTCAGAGGCCTTGCCACGTCACTCTGGAGGAGTCTGCATTCCTCTGTCGTTCTCCGTCACTGATGGTGTCTGCCGGCTCTTCACAGCGCTGTCACTTCGCTGCTTTTATGTCATTACTGACAGGCTTGTTGATTTCCACCCCGAGCCCCAGCCCAGCACCAGCAGGTTCAGTGATTTGAGGGCGAGGGTGGCATCTCATATTCCCCCCGTGACCCTCGTGGCCGCACGGCGCCAGGCAGAGTGTGAGATCAGCTAACGAGATCAGCCAGAGAGAAGCATACAGGCAGCCTCACCCATACATGGAATATAAAGACACAAACGAACACATGAAATGCAATTCACGGGTGCAAGATGGAGCTCTCGGGGTGGCACCGGGAGGGGAGATAGGAGGGAAAGAGGTGGCGAAGGGTGAGGTGGCGAAGGGCATGGCACCGGGTGTGGTGATGTCCACACAGACTGCGGGGCAAGTTCAGCGTCCTGAAAAGCACAATGCAAACCAAAGAAATTATGTTAAAACGTCTTTTTTAAGGCTCCAGTGACAGTGGAATGGTTAAACACGCTTTGGTGCAAAATTAAAGAGTTTTAGCAATTGATCATGACCCAGTCAAACCAGCCCCTTTAACAAGGCTGCTCACTTTCCCTGGATGGAATGACTTGTCCAACTACACACAACTACAGGAGGGACGCCTACTGGCCTCTCAAAGGGGTTCAGTTGACCCCTGGAGACTTTCCTACCTTCCCAATTGGCACGCATGCATGAAAGGGGGTTTCTGGCAACAGGGCATGTCCTCCCCACCCTTCTGGATAAGCACATGGAAATACACCAGTAAAATTCTTTTAAACACACAGTTGACGCTGAAACCAGGAAGGGGAGTTCAGAGGTGCTAACAGCAAGGCTGGACCCAAGGCCATAAGCAGGAACATGTGAGTTGTCCCACAGCCTCCCAGGTAAGTCAGCTCCAGGTGAGTGGGGGCTGGAAGGGGCTGGGGCTCAAACGTGCACTTGGGGCTTGGAGCCCTGGGCTGTGTAGGATGCGGGGAAGGCCTGATAGCGTTGGGAGCCCTAGGGATCTGAGGTAAGTGCACGGCCACCTGGAAGCATGTCTGACAGATATGGAACAGGGAGAGAGAAGGTGCAGCATACGCTGAAGTGGATTTCCAGAAGAGCAGACCAGTGAGAATGGGTGGGACGCTACTCACAGAACAAAGCTGAGAATGTCCTAAAATCCAGGAGAAACGCTAATGCTCAGGGTGAGAAAGTCTGGGTCCAGGAGGGTTAAATAAACAGACATCTCTGCCCAGACAGTAGGAAAAACCACCAAACAGCAAAAATAAAGAGAAAATCTTAGAGGTAACCACGAAAAAGAAAAGACCACCTGTAAAATATTGGCAATTAAAAAGCAGACTCTCAACAGCCACAGCTGAGGCCAGAGGTCTGAGAAAAATGTCTCCAAAGTGTTAAAAGAAAATCATCCTCAAGCAAGAATGCTTTCCTCTGGTAAGTTTTTACTAAAGAGAAGGAGGGGAAGCGCGCCCTGGTGGCCAGGCGTTAAGTCTACGGCCACAGCATAGTCCACGTAAAGCCCCAGGACCCAGGTTTACGACCTGGGGCCTGGAGGGAAATCACCAAAAAGAACTAAGTAAATTTAAAATGCTTCTTAAAAAAGGAGGGGAGGAAACAAAGACCTTTTTGACAGCCAAGACTGAGCTTGCCACTCACAGACCCACAACGCACTGGCTACTAAAGGGTGTGCATCAGGAAAATGAATTCTGAAGCAGGCGTGAGATTGAAGCGTCAGCAGTGAGCAAACTTCCTAGGGAGCTGGCAAACCCAAGCAAGTACGGACTGCATGTTTAAAATGATAAAGAGCCGCTCATGCAGACACTGCGGCAATGAGTCACATCAAACACTAGTCACGGTAACACACGCCATAAAGGGGCTTGTTTCATTGAGCAACTTTGGCTTTGTCACTTTGGAGTGCATGCTTAAAATTTTAAAGGTAGGCACGCCCTGGTGGAGCAGCGGGTAGGTCAATTGCCTCCAAAGGAGCGCAGGCCACACACCCTGGGTTCGAGTCCTGGGCCCGGGGAAGCAACCAGTGTGAACAACTAAATAAGAACAAAATAAAGATGCTTCTTCTTCCTCCTCAAAAAAATAAATAAAGTAAAGGTAACCACTTGAAGACTAGAAATAAAATACTGATGTGTCAAGACAGCGGAGGGAGAACATAAGGATAACTCTGAACCGGACACAAAGGAGAAGGAAATGAGCAGAGAGCAGGTGCGATGCAGACAGAAGGGCCAGAGGATGGGGGAAGGCCAGGCGCACCTGTCACAACCAGTGGAAACTGACTAAGCTTGACCATTCAAAGCCAAAGTGATCATTTGGGAATTCTAAAAATACAGATCTAGGTATTTCAAGAAACACCGCTCAGCTATGACAACAAAAGAATGAAATTAAAGGCTGGTTAGGCACCAACCTGTCAAGTTATGAGCCTGCAGATACTAATTAAAAGAAACCCATGATGGGAATTCTACTGTCTTGAGGTCAGGAGGACACGCGCTATGACAGGCCGAGTCGCTCAGGAGGAGATGACCCATTTCCGCTTCTAGGTGAGTGCACAGGAGCCCCCAGTTCAAGATTCACAGTGTCAGCACGGGGTCACCCGGCTGCTGTCTCTGGCGCCCAGTCCCCTGGAACGCTGGGCGCGTGTGGAAGCGGGCGCCTAGCGGCCCACGGGTCCCAGGCTAGACGGGGCAACCACAGTGTGGCCCCGGCTGCCGCAGCGCCCCAGCGCTCGCCCCGTGCCCCCAGAGTCCCAGGGCCCTCAGCCGTCGGCCACGCTGGTTCGGGACACTGTCACAGAGGTCATCCGATGACGTCATTTCTCAACAGGATGAGACAAAGTTCAGCCGACGTTGAATGAAACAATATGACTCAAGGACCTGCTTCTATTTTACATCATTTTGCTTTGATTCGAAGCTTCCGGAGCCCACTGACGACATGGCACAAGGACTGACTGATTCACGTCGGGGTTCTCAGCAGCCCCCACAAGCCCTGGCAGAAGAAAGCACTCCGGACGCCTCTGTGAGTTCTAATCTGGAAGACTAAGAAGCTCACTGAAGAAGCCATATTTCGCATTCCTCCTTTAAAAGCACAGCATAAACTGGAGATGTCCTTTGTTACAAATTAGCAAAAATTGCCTAAGGGCCCAGTCAACACAAAGGGGACTAGCTGGTATGAAAGTAGTCAATTTGCTACATGAGGTGGAGGAGACTCTGGTGATGTTTGCTTCCATTTTTTTTGTTGCTCTAAAGTTAGCTTGTGTAATTTTTAAAAAGTGAAATGAAAATAAGTGGCTAACTTTCAGCTAGTCAAGAAAGCATTCCCCAGGAAGGCTCACAGTGTGTGAGCAGGACAGGCGAGCTAGTCTGTAAGGCCCAGGAAAACTGACCTCTGGGGCCGAGTCTGCCCCTCCCCTGGAGGCTGCGTGGGGCTCTCTGGACGCAGAGCTGCCAGGGCGACGGAGGAGCCTGGGAAATGCAGCGGATCAGCCGTGTCACCCAATCCGATTGCTTCCTCGTCCTCTCTCACACCCTTCTCTCCAGGGAACCTGAGGCATCTGCCTACTATTCAATTACTCCTCATCCAATTACCTCTTAGCCTCCGCCCGCTGGCTCCGGAGAAGAGGGCCTCTGAGTTACCTGGACAGTACGGCTAACTCCGCTCATCACTGATTTTGGTCTCTATAAGCCATTTCCAACGGAAAGGAAACAGGGACGCTTGGAGAAACGGCTGCCTCGCTGTCAGCGACGAGAGCAGCTTTGGAAGAGCCGGGGAGGGACACGCTGTCAGACTAGAGAGCAAGGCGCTATCAGGACATGGGAGCCGCGCCCTCGGAAATCAGTGGCCAGCACGGGGAGATGCGCTGTCCAAGAGTCAGTCAGAAAACAGCGATACGGAACCAAAACATCAAATATGCTTACCCTGATGAGCTCACGACCTCCTCAAGACAAAACAAGGCGCTCCCGCTCACTCGTGGCGGACGCTGGAAAGTCACCAGTAAAAGGAAAGCATGACGTACTGGACCTCTCTACGCTAATCGTGTCTCGTTGTTCCCAAATTGCAGGAGAAGGGAAGGTTTTTATTACAGAAATATTCCAACTCATAGAAGCAGAAGAAATGACGGGCGTGGAGACCACAGTCCCAGTCCCCCGGGGATGACCAGACGGGTGTGAGTGACAATGGCAGTGCGCGTCTCGGAGGGAGACAGCCAGGCGTGGCTGCCACCCCCTACGAAGCATTCTTGTCCCCGGCTGGAATGTGTGTCTGTGCAGAATTCAGAGGGAGACCGGAGACACAGGAAATGTCACTGTGGTTTGTGATCATCAGATTTCCGTAGTGACAGCCACCACATATAATCCAGAGTTCTACAAATGCATCACAGGGGAAATTAACAGAGGGAACCTACAGATTAAAAAAGAATTGTGGGGAGTCAATGAATTGCCATGCACAGATCTTAGCTGGATTCTGACTCAAATAAATTGTAAAAGAGAAGAGACAGTTAAATTTTAACCCTGACTTGATATTTATGAATATTATTGGTAATTCTAGTAGGTGTGAAAACTGTATTTTCACCATATTTTGAAAAAGAATTCTTACCCAAAGTCATAGTGAGATCTTTTCTGAAATACAGTGCCTGGTATTTATTTCAAAAATATCTGGGATTGAGAGAAGACTGGCAAGGAAAAAAATGCAATGATTGACCGTGAGCTGAATGCTGACGTTGGGTAGTGGGCCGTTTGTGGATTCATCATATTATTCTCTTTACTTTTGCAAGCGCTTGAAATTTTCAATAGTGAAAAAAAAAAATAGTCTAGAATATTAATAAAAAATAAATGAAGCTGTTCCTTATTCTCCTCGTTGACGTTTGGGAGGAAAAAGAAACGTCAGGGAAAGAAGAGGACTCTTACCTTCTCATTAACTGGATGAAAGTTCTTCTTGGCAATTGGTACACAAAGGTATCGAGGACAATCTTTAGGTAATTCAAAGACACGTAGCCACCTTGGGAGGGGTCCCCTGCACTCAGGGCTTTTTCAATCTTCTCGTAGGACTTTGAAAGCTGCAATGAATTAAAATTAAGAGTGCTGCATTCATAGAAATCAACTATACAGAGCTATTCGACCATTTTATTTTTTACCAAAAGCTCTTCACATTTCCTCTCCAAAAACTGATCAAAAAGGTTGCTGTGGCATGTACCAAGCTTCAAATGTTTAATTGATGCACTCACGACACAACAGTTTCCCAGTCACAGTTACTCAGCTGACAAGGCAGACACTTTTCTCAGGGAAAAGCAGCCCCGATAATAGGTCCACCTCAAGTCCCAGTGCTAAAAATACTCGGGGACCTGCCAGTTTGATACATCTTTCTTAATATACTTTCAAGCCATCCCTACTGTGAGCCCACACGAAGCGTCTCCTGATTAAGTCAGGTCCATCAAACAAAAAAAGCTGGCAACATTTTCTTAAAAATAGAAGTCGTTTTTGCTGTAAGGAACATGATGAATACAGGCGAGCATAAATGCGGTACACGCTATTTTTTTAATTATTGTTTTTTTTTTTTTTAATGGGGAATTACAAAGAACCAGGGTGAATGAGCTTTGCTTATGGGACTTATAAAAATGCACTAAACTAGGTTAACCACTGATTTTTATATGACTCATAAAAATACTGTGAAATTGGCTTTCTTTCCAAAGGTTTGCCTGCTGTTTATTAGTGAGGAGTAACAATATTCTCTCCACTTTGCCTGAATTCAGATTTGTTTCTTTTCCTGCTAACTGCAATAAGAAGATAAAATAGCCACCAACTTGGTGTAAAAGATAATTAAAAAAAAATAAAATAAAAGCTGGAACATGGAAATATAGGTACTAGAGGGTGTTTCCACTGAAGGAATGAGAGGTAAATTCATTAAAATTTCCTGAGGGTGTGCAGGGGTCACTCGGGAGATCTTTAAAAATAGTTAGAGAATCACAGTGTGTAGGAGTCAAGAAAGTTGCATGAAATTAACCCCCAAAGGGGCTCAATTTCCCCAACTCTCTGTCAGGGGGCTGGGCAGCCTGGAGGAAGACATGCATGGAAAGGAGCCGAGTCTGGCAAGGAGAGTTGGGTGTATCCACCGGATTAACGAAACCCGCTTTCAACAGCTGGATGATATTGGTCTCCAGTAAGGTAATCTTCACAAGAGCATTTCGGACACAAGCGAGAACAGTTAGAAAAAGTGCGAGGATAGAGAACAAAGCAGTATCTTTGTGACACATATAACCTTTTAGGAATTTTGAGTTACTATGCATAATGACATGAAAGTGAAAAAAAAAGCATTTCAGCAAAGTATAAGAATGAACGTAAGACTGACGTGTCACTGGCCACAGTTACCACATGACGCTCCAGCAAGACTCGATGACCCGATAAACACATGTACAACCGTGCAGGAGTGGGACCACACCGCACGCTCAGGCCTGACAGAAGCCTTTCTCCCTTACCAAAATAATGTCGTGAGAATGGTCCCCGAGAACTAGCACACACCTACATCACACTTCCCAATGACAGGCGGCAGGTCATCACGTGACTGATGAATGAGTAAAAGGTCTACGGCCTCCTGTGTTGATACATGCAATTTTTACAAACGCTTCCCTGCTCCCCATTCCAAGTGAGGTCCCCCTTGTTACTCTCTCCTAACATCCCATCCTTTTCTGTCACCCCACTCAAGAAAATCGCATTTAGGATGTTTATTCATGTAACACCTCTGCCCTTGCTGGAAGGCCAGGCACTTTCCGTGAGAGGGAAAGTTTTTCCCACTAATAATTACCTGGAAGGAAGCACAATTTGGCGTGATGTTGGCACTGGATAAGCATTAGTTAAACATGGATACATTTTAAACAAAAATGTTCTTTCACACTTGGTGATGTGGTGGAGGGCACCGTGTGTTGAAATAAGTCTAAGAAATGGGGAACCCATACATAGGAAATTATTTTAATGTGTAGAATAATTGCTACAATAAAATTTTTTTCAATTTCTTTCAAAAAGTTTGCAATAATGTAACAAGCTCATCAGCATATCCCCAAAAGGGGAAAGCACATTGAAATCAAGCTGAGACACCATTTCATGTGCACCAGACAGGTGACCACGGGTATCCAGCGAGCTCAAGTGGCCGTGGGCACACACAACAGCGGAGCCTCTCATCTGCTTCCGGTGAGTGTGCCAACTGAGATTTTAAAAACCAACCTGATTCCACCCACTAAAGCTGACGAGCGTGTTTCCTAAACCTGGCACGTGGCTTCACTCCTGCAGGGGACGCCTGGAAGAACCTCTGCAGGTGGCTGGAAGAGAAGCATCCACTAACGGGACGGCTTGGGGTGGCCCAGAACAGGGGGCGGTCCCAGGGCCGGTGCACAGGAGACGGCATCAGGGTTGTGTATTTAGACAACGGAAAACCGCAGCGGTGAAAGTGATAACATGGTTATACCCACGCTGGGGGCGAAGTTCAGACCTCAAGTATGAAACGTAACACAGGAAAGGAAGAAACAAGAAGCCAAAGCCAAAGAACCAGCCTGTTTGGAAACATAATACAAATATCCATGTGTGCAGACATACATGCAGGTCACCTACCAAGGTGTCATACCATAAAAAAGAACTAAGACTATGAATTTATTGGAGAAAAAGCTTGATGACAGGATGATACTACAACAGATGAGAAAGGCTATTTCAAATTTAAGAAAGTAAAAATAGCATTATAGGAACTAATAAACATATCAGAAGCAGCAAGAATATGTTATTAGGCACGGCTGAAATTAAAGTTAATAGTAAAGGAATGGCTGATGGCATCTCAGCGAAGCCAGGAAAGAAACACAGACTGACAGCCATCGAGACAAGATAACTGTCCTTAAGAGCAGACAAAGAAGATGCAACATACGGAGAAGTGGGAACATCACAGGGGAAGGAAGGGAGGGAGGGAGAAGAGGGATGGAGTGAGGGAGATTTTAAAAGACATGACACCAGGGAAAATTTCCTGAAATGAAGTAAGACCTAAATCTACATCAAAAGAACAGGCTGAGCTCCAGAAAACGGACAAAGCTCTCCATGCCAAGACAGCTTAGTTTTGCTTTTCAATTTCCAAGATTGAGGGGAAAAAAAAAAACATTTGAAGCATTGGCAGAAAAAGGAAATGCCCTGCAGGGGTAAAAATCCTCGTGTCAGGCTTCTCAAGAAACCTGATGCCAAGGACAATGAGAAGACACGGCCTCTTGAGGACAGGGACAGGGGGCATGGAGAGGAGCAGGAGGCAGATGGCCTGAGCAGGAAAGGGCAGCGTGAAGCCGCAGTTACATCCAGACTGTGGGTGCCAGGAGCCTCTCTTCGGGGTGATGGGATTCAGGCCGCCAGCCAGTGAAAATGAAGCGCATTAAAAGGGCCACAGTAGCCGGCGCCCGCAGCACACATTAAATCCATGTCGTATCCGAAGGCAAACTGCTAGGGGAATTCACCGACAGAGCAGGATGCAATATATTAGAAACTCAGCCCAAGAACAAAATCTAAAAGGAAAAGTGTGAGGAGGGAAGCGGGAGTAAGAAGCAGCAGGAGCAGCCTGCCTTCAAAACACCGCGACTCCTCCAATTCCTAACCACCCGTCCCCTTGAAGTTGCTCTGGGGACTCAGCATCTCCTGTCGCAAACAAAGATGCGTCAGGTCCGGAGACGCCTCTGGCTTCACTGGGGGCAGCGTGGTCAGCAGGATGTTGGCGCTGGACGGCCAACAGGTAAGACCTTCTCAATTTTATCTAAGGAGGAGTCTTTCCAGGTATCTTCAAATGAGTCAGAATTGGGGGTGTACTGCCTTCTGGAATGTTTGACTTGGTTTTCCTGTGGTATCTCTGTGAAAACAAAATTGCTTCAGTTTGAAAGGTGAAGAGAAATATTAAGTGTTTCTTTTTCAGCAAAACCAGTCTGGTAAAAATAAGGCTTGAAGAAACCAAAAATAGGAACGATGAGTTATGTGATAAATGGCATTGAAATTGTCTGGTGAACGTTTTGGGGAAAAAAGATCTACTTCGTATCTTACTCTGGGATAAACCTTAGAATTATACACTAGAATCACAGAACTATAAAAAGTAGTAGAAAAATTAGGATGACTGTTATGTTATACATAACGTGAGAAGCCTATTTCAAGGAACACACTAAAGCCAGATATCATTTAAATAATAGACAGGTCTGACACTATAAATATTTAATTTTTATTTGGAGAAAGCAGCACACTCTGAAAGAAAAGTAAGTGGGGGAAACAACTGTTAATGTACATGAGAAATATAGGTTAATTTCCATTTTCTGAGTAGCTGCTAGGAATCAATAAGATAAATAGAAATAACCCCATGGAACCACAGACTAAGGTTATAAACAGGTAATTCACATTAAAAGAACTTAAAAAATCTAACAAGTATATTTTAAAAAAAAAAACTACTCAAATGTACTGGCAATTTAATGCATCTAATCAAAACAAGCTGATACTTTTCCGTTTGTCAAAGAGGCAGGATGATAAAGAAAGAAATGAGTTCTAGCGTGCGTGGAGAAAATCTGATACTTGAGAATTCTTGAATTCCCTTTTAGAATTTTATACCAATGGAATAATAGGACCACTCCAAAAAAATGTCTGTGTGTAGGAGTATTTCCTGTATGGTTTATAAGAGAAAAAAAATTAGAAATAATGTAAATGTCCACTGAGAGGACTGGTTTTGTAAACTGCAGTTCACCTGCGAGTAAATACAGATACACAGACACCGAAAACAAAGGTGCCCATGCCCACAAACAGACGGGAAATTTCTCCTTTGATCTATATTGTTTCGTGATCAAAAGACTACACAGCCGACATGATTTATTTTCATTCTAATACTTACTGTGTGTTTTTGCCTCGCTATCTATCCATCCATTTATCCATCTATCTATGCACCAGAAAAATAAATCTGGAAGAATAACACACCGAAAAGCATAAATAAACAGGATTATAGGGGATTGTTATTTTCTGGGGTGTGTGTGTGTGGTGTGTGTGTGGTGTGTGTGATGTGTGTGATGTGTGTGTGTGGTGTGTGTGGTGTGTGTGTGGTGTGTGT